>CM052207.1:13414624-13466060 GCA_028454225.1 Lasioglossum leucozonium
AGAGAGAGAGAGAGAGAGAGAGAGAGAGAGAGAGAGAGAGAGAGAAAGAAACGCAGAGATTTTGTGTGTGTATATATATATGTGTGTACACCAGTTTCCGGGGAAAGATGGAGGGAAGTGCCTAAAATGTGTCGTGAAACGAAGTCGTTAGTTTTTACTGACAGAATATATCGTTGAACGGATTCGAAACACAGTATACATGTATGTATGTATATATATATATATATATTTGGTACGTGTACAGTATGTCCGGTTTGAATAGTTCACATTAATCGTTTTTCTTTAATTGTTACAAATGCAAATACACGTTTCGAACGAAGATTGCAAGGCATGGTATCGTAATGACTAGACTGCGGATTTTATGAGTTTATGACAAAAATTGATAAATCGAATGCAAAACAGTAGAAACGTTAAAAGAATATAAAAGTAATAATTGTATTGTTTTCAACTCAAGAACATTATCGACCTCTTGTATTATAATCTCGAGTGAATCCAATGTCGTTAATTTCCTTTAAATTGAAATGAAATTCTGTTTTAGTGTTGTCAATATTCAGCCATTAGAGGAAACGCGTGGGCGTACGATAAATCTGAATTTTGTATTATTCCTCTCGTGTTTTGTAGTTATCATAGACGTTTTTTATTTCATATATTTACAGAAATCCGCAGTCTAGTGATGATAGTTGTTCGACTTTGAGGTGACCTTGGAGAGTCTCGCGAAGGTCTCGCTAGAATTTATAAATGGAACTTTTCAGAGCCAATATACGTTCAAAATCTGACCGTGCTACCACCTCGAACTGTCCTCGAAGCTCAAGACTCCCATTTAACTTTTACAGAACTTTCCAAGGTGACGTCAAAGTCGATTAATTATTGAGTACTGTACAGCCATACGTGTACTTTGCGTGCCTCGCAAGAAGTCTCCTGCCAGGTATGCGGCTGTAAGCCGTCCGATCGGGTGATTCCACGCGTAATTTCGGTTTTCGACGAATTATTGGCTAAAGCGTGCGACGTCAAAGCCTAACCATTGGATGCGAGCAAGGACCTCCTTTGCCTTCGTGACGTCCAGCGAGATTTCTTGCGAGGCACGGAGAATACGTTCGTCAGAAGCATCTGTTCTTTATTTGGTACGAGATCGCGTGTACACGTTCGAAGCGGACACACTGTATATCGAAAGCAGTAATAACAAGAATAACGAGGGAGTGGACGGAGGATTTTCCGATGGAAGGAAGCAGGCGGAGAGGGAGAGAAAAGAAATTATAAGTGGACGAACGGAGACCGGAAGCCCCGAGACTGCTTCCGGCCGTTTCGTTTCCTCGCTCGATCCGAAAGGGATCCTCCTCCTTAGATCGATATCGATAGAAATATTAATAAAAAATTAATATGTATGCAATTCCCACGAGTGACGGAGCTGATCTTTTTGCCTTGCTGTTATGAAGTACTTGAGTACTCGCTGCTAGACATATCGTTGTTCCACGTTCTTCGGGTGAGAATGAGAGAGAATGCGCGCGTGTGTGTGTGTGTGTGTGTGCGCGCGTGTGTGTGAGAGAGAGAGAGCGAAAGAGAGAGAAAGTGATAACCGGAAGGTGATCGAAGAAGTGGAAATCGGTGGTTCGTTCCTTTTGTCGAAGGCGTCCGAGGAGAAAAAGTCGAGCATACACGCGGCGCCGGTGTGTTTCATTGTGCACCGGATGTCTCGGCCGACTCGCACTCGCCTTGAACCGCGGCCGTACGTTGCCCCCGACCGTGCATGTGCGAGTGGACACGGCGAGAAATCCGAAAAACAGTTTCGTACCGATTCCTTCTAAGATCTGAAAAGCATCGCGAACCTGTTAACCGGGCGAATCGGTGTCGACAAATCTTGTGCCTGTGTTCCCTCGTCAGCGTAGCGTTTCAGGGCGACCGTATCGAGCCGTGTATAGACGTTCTTTCCAATTGCGTAATCCACTGCCGGGGCGGTGCACGGGTCTATTCTGACCGTTAGTATGAAAATTGTCATAGAAATTACGCTATTTAAGACTATTAAATGAAAGATATGCTGGTTTAGAAATAATAAAGGGACTAACGGGACTACAAGAAGAACCTTCAAAAGTATATTTAATAAATTTATAAATAAAGTATACAAAAAAAAAACAAACTGTCCTGAGCATCATCAATTGTACCGTTATAAACCACGTGGTCACAAAAAAGGAAAAAGAGAGACGAAAAGGTGGGCATGAAAGCGAGACGTTAAGGAGGGAATACGCCGGACGAGACACGATCGACTCCTGTGATAAACCTGATTACAAAGTAATTTAGATTAATGTAGATAACGGAAATGCGGTTGAATGCTTTTTGATAAACGAGCAAGAACGGAGTAATGTACGACGATGAAACTTGACGGAGTTTAGCGTAAGGGACGAGTTGACTCGTCTTCTCTGGTTAACAGATTAACGTGCTCTAGAATAGCGAGGAAGAGAAAAGTGTCGTACCGCCGTGTTGGTTAAAGTTATTCGAGCACGTCGAAAATGTGATCAAGTTTCTGCACGGTCGGGAGTGGTCGAGATCGTTTCCGAATCGTGCGTGGCGGACGAGACACCCGGTACATCCTGTTCGTCGTTGGTACATACATATATATATACACACACACACACGTATATGTATATTTTGTCTACCTGAAAATCGTATCAGAGGTATAGGGGTGGGGTGGGGTGTCGCATGCTGCAGCGCTTCGCGGAAATTAATTGTACATTAGAAAAAAGAAGAAATATATATTTTGGCCCGCTCGCCAGTGGAGAGCGCATAATGACGACTTGTAATTAATTCTAATCGCAAAACGAAGATGGGGTGAAGAGTTAGTGGGTGATTGTTGAACGAGCGGAGTTACGAGATAATTGTTGATTATGTGAAATGGTAAACACACTCCGATATAGGTGTAGATCTATGCCCCGAGCTTATTTATTACGTTAATTGCGTATGTATATACGTATGTATATGTACATATATATACGTTTCTATCGCATTGTATATAACTTGATAATTATTTTCTAGTTGATAGCCGATGAGGATTATTATTAATATTATGATTATGATTATAATAATTATTATTATTATTTCAATTATTCGATTGCTACACGCCACGACGTATTCGATCGTGTAGAAATCCTTTATCGATCGTGTAACACGATCCGTAGATCGCGCGCGGATGAAACTAGTGCGAGAGAAAAAGAAGGAAAGAAAGAAAAAGCAGGCGAGAGATAGAAAGAGAGAGAGAGATTTTTCCAAGATTCTTTTCTTTTCTTTTCCTCTTCTACAACACTACTTCTTCGTCTTTACATTGTCGCCACGTGAAGATCGACTCGAGGCTCCCACCTCCGAGGTTCGAAACCGAATTCTGCTGTTCGTTCGATCGTGTTGTGTACCATTTAGAATCTACTGCCTTAATGAAAGTGACTAGCGTCGTTATACATATACATACATACATACATATATATATATCGATATTGTACATAGCCCGAGAATGATTTTACATGATGATACAAACAACCTAATCTTAAGGAATAAATGTAAATTACCTCGTTTCACAGAATTCGAGACACGGAAAGAGCCGGGGCTCGAGAACTTTTGTAACAGCGATTCCGTTTCTCGGAACGGTAACGAACCTTCTTTCTTCCGGATAACTGTCACGAAGAACCGAAATTTTCCACTGTTGTCTGTTCTTATTACAAGTTCGGTTGGTATACAGGTTCTGAAAGGATTTTCCTGTGATCGATATTACTTGTGTCACATCCGCGGATCACCTGTACACGTGCACGTATTTTTACTATAAAATCATTGTGAAAGAAGAAAATTTTTGTACGTATATCGATCCCTAGCACAGCGTCGAAGCAGACGCAGCAACTGCTACTTGTGTTCACTCGACACGCTATATTATTCGAAATAGAACGAACGAAGTAGAAGTTTTAATTTTCACATTTAATTTTCATTTATAATATGTAACCACGCTATAATAAACTCGATTGTACATATTCTAATTTGTCTAATACTTCGCCGCGCGTTTATTACTTATTATTTTGTTTTTCTTTTCTTTTTGTATTCTCGAACGAATCGGTAGATTATTTATGTAAGAAATCGAGATAATTGATAGTTATAAGTTCCGGTTGGTCGTAACAGTTGTTCGGCAGAAAGATTCTTCGTGACTGTTTCTACCAGAACCTTCGTCCGACGGTTCGCAACCGTTCCGAGCCCTGACGAGGAACAGGATCAAGCAACGAAACACGAGGGACGCTCCGATTTACCGATCGGTCCTCGAGGACTGCGAGAGCGTGACTAGTTTCTTGAGTGAGAGAGAGAGAAAGATGGGATATTTTCACTTTTGAATCAATCGCGTCTCCGATCTGTTCAATCGAAACTGCCTTTAGTATTCGAAAGCGGGGAACACCCGAAGACTTCTCTTCCGGTGGTTTCTCTGCTTTCTTCTCTATATTCGAACGATCGCCATCTTGCGACCCATTGGCCCGCTTGGACCCCCTGTACCATTCAGCGTTTCAAATTCCTCAGAAGTTATTAATGGAAAGCTCGGATTTTAATGCAAAACACACAAGCCATACAGACACGTACTTCTTCTCTTAATAATTGTAAGGGATTGAAAATAATGGGAAAATTGTTCTTCGATTCTTTGAATGTCTCTTCGCTCGTGTCTGATCTGACAATTTTTGCCATAATATCCGAACTGAAAGTCACATAAGTGGATGCTGCATGTTTGTGGTAAAGATTGGTGCAATTTCAGCTAAAAATTTATAAACAGAATAATAAATTTCTGTTCGATATTGCGCAAAGATCTGCGATCAAGAAAAATTCCGGTTCGAGGACTCGTTCTCCACCGTTCTCACTGGTTACGTTTTCAAGCTCGGACGCGATCGGTTCAAGAGTGCATATCCCCCGGTTTCTAGTTTGGAAAAATATGTCTAATGTCGGCTGTGTTGAGTTAGAGTTCCGGATAGATTCGTAGCGTAGCTTTCGAAGGAACGTAGGCTCGTTGATCGAGAAAATTGTTAAATCGTTCAACGATATCGAGCAATCGTTTTGTTCGTGTCGAAACTGTTCGCGGCTTCTCGATCCGCGAGCAGCGTTATCCGAGTTTAGTGGTACGGTATCCGCGAATGATTCTTCGCTGGGGCAACTACATATAAATGAAATATTAATAATCTGAAAGAGTTGCTCGACCGTGAACAGAACAGTGGCAGAAAATCGAAGCGATTTGTTTAAATAAAATTTGGAAAACTTGAAAAATATCTGGAAAATATCCAAATGTCAATGACTAATGGAACGGAAGCTGTTGAGTCAAGATTTGTCGCTTGGAACGATCGCTAAAAACTAAACTTCGTTCGGAAGTTCGAAATGACGGCGGGCCCTCGGGAAGAATTATTCGCCGACAGTACTCTTCGAAACAAATTCCGTTGAACGCGTGGTCATTGTAGCGATTCCCGAACGAGATTAATCCTACGAACAATTTTGCCGCGTAAAGCACGGACGCGATGTAAATTACGACTTCGAAGAGAAAACAACGGAAATCGGTGGACGGCGAAGTCGGACATGACCGACGAATTAACTCGTGATCCCACGTTAACAGGTTAACAGCTAATTTCGTCGAGAGCCTGACGACACGCTCTCGAGTACTGTCTCTGCGATAGCGACGATCATATTGTATCATAGCGCGCTCGATGTTCTTCTTAGTCATCCGAAGATTTAGCAACGCGTTTCTCGTACTTGGAGTCAAACCGGTGTCCTAAGGGCGCCCCGCCCCGTTCGTTCAGACGTTTCACGAGGCCGGCAAAATCTATAGGGTGGACCAAAAAATAACGCGTAATAATTAATTATTCGTCAGAATATTTCATTCGTAGAGCTACTTTGTTGTTATTTTTGGAAAGAATTATTTTATATTATTACAGATCACGGAAAATCGATGAAATTACATAACTAATCTTCCCTCGTTCGATGAGTCCAATTTATTTGAAATCAAGCGCGTTACTTGCTGTTCGCTTCGTCAAAATTAGCCGCTATTTACAGGCTATAAATATATAGGCGACTCGTCCGTAAAATCGCTAATCGTGAACGGTTAATTTTTAATAGAAATCGGATCGAAACTACCTATTTTCAGGGAATTATGCCAGAGGTCAGAATTATTTCCACCCGGTCTGTCGAAACTAAAGATATACGTTTCGCAGCAGAGCGTGGCTTTCTCGAGAGGTAGCTTCGGGTTCCGGTTCCTCGCACGAATCAACATAGATTTGTATTATTCGCACGAACATTGAACGCGTTCGTACTGCACCGACAAGTGTTCCAACGGGTATTATCCGACGTGCGCGGTACTTACGCAAGACCAACATAATATTCACGCATACTTTGCTACCCTTTGTTGCGAGAACCAGGGGAATTGGTGGAACAATTCTTTGACTCGAAGACTCCTCGATCGATACCGAACGGACATGTATAAACTGCGAATTTGACGTATTTATGGCAAAATTGGAGGACTCGAATAGAAAACTCGCAAGACGTTAACACGTTGAACGCCACGTCGGTCATACGCGGATGACGCTATTATTCGTCAAGGTCAAATAAATTAATTTTCACGTTAACTCCAAGGTCAAATAAATAAATTAATTTGGATTAGGATACAAAGGAATAAGTGGTATGATAAATTTAACTGTTTTTCTTTCGTTAAATTCGTTCGATTTTGTTGGAAGATTTTTAGAATCACGATCCGGCAGTCAACGCGTTAAAAGAATTTAATCACGTTGTTCCATTATTCTCTAATTTCTCCGATGGTTTAAAGGGAGAATACATTTTCATTTAATCCAGGCGACTCGCAATCCGCTTAAACAATTTTTATTGTGTTCTAGATATGTGTTTGCGCGTATAACGGAAATCCATTTTGATTCGCGCGAGGCATCGTCGAAAGATCATCGGCCGGTCGATCGTTGCCGAAAAGGGAACGGATCGGATCGAATTGAATTCGAGGAGCGACGATTTTCGAAAGTCAAGAAGCAGCACGCGACATCGTGTCCGTGAGACGAAGTCGCAGCGAAGAGACCGAGCAACTTCGTGCTTGCTCGTGTAATCTAATCTGGAAAAACGTTCACGTGGCGACACGTAAAAAATGGCGTACGTACGCACACGCACGAAGGACACGGATACCGTTCGGTAGCCGTGCGTCCACGTTTGCGAGCTCGCGTACGCGTCAATGGTAGGAAAGAATGTCTACGTGGGTATTATATGTATATTAAAAAAAATATGTATATAATACTGAACGTTACGACTATATACAAATGTGTACACATACATGCGTACACGGGATCTACGTCCACGTAATACATGTGCACGTATTTCGGCGGATGAAAAAATGTAATACAAAAAAAGTACTTGATAGTACGTTATACATATAAAATGCTCTATTTTATTAAGGATATTTTTGATATATCTATATGCATATATACGTATATAAAGAGAGAGAGAAATAAAAATTATAAATATATGTATATCGAAACTATGCGAGAACACCGATCGAATAGGATATTCGACGATCAGTGTAATTATTGTTATCGGCGGCCGATCGCGTCTGAGAAAAATCGCGCGGCCATTTTACCGAGCGGTGTGCAGTGCGCGTCGAACCGTATTTTTCTATTTTGGACTCCTTGGGACCCTAATCGCAGCAACGATTGTTCACAGTTTCTCCGCTTTATTTTCCGCGGAAAGAGCGAGTGCGAGACAGACAGATAAAGTGAGTGTGTGTGTGTGTGTGTGTGTGAGAGAGAGAGAGAGAGAGAGAGAGAGAGAGAGAGAGAGAACGCGATCAAGCTGCGATCCCGCTCGGATTTGTCGTTTCTCGTCCACGGGAAAATCGTTAATCTCTTATTTATTAGTGTTTTACTGCATGAAGTCTCGTCTCAACTTTCTCGTTCTCCTCTTCTCAATTCTGATTCTATTTCTTCACGCCCTTTTCCTTCCTCACTCGCCCCCTACTCTGTTCGTAGAAACGAAGGAACCATGCGAAACAGAGAAATTCGGATAGTTTTTTATAAGTCGTTGTTGTAAAGAGATAATTGTTACAGCTCCGTGATTGTTATGTACGCGAGAGAAAGGTGTAGGCGAGATGTACGTTCCTTCGTTTGAGAGCACGGAAATATCTCTCTCTCTCTCTCTCTCTCTCGCTCGCTCGCGCGTCGAGACCTTGCGGGATCCTTTCATTCTTTACCGGTTTCTCTTCCAGTCTTCGTTCCCTTTAACGTAACAGCTAAACATTTAACTGAGGCGTATTCGATTATTGTAAGAACCTGTGTATCGATTACAGTTTTGCGTTAAAATATACCTTTTTTCCCCTGAAACTGGAGTACGTCGAATGTCAATTTTTTCCGAGAACTACAGTCTGCTTTTCGAAAGGGGGACACCCGAAATATTGGGAAACAGTTGCGTAACAGTTGCCAAGACCGCTCGTATTTTGTCCGCAACAGTTTCTTGAATTTTAGAAAAAAATCAACTCGCAAAGTCAATTAAATTTCAAGCGGTTCGAAAAATTTTGTTCTCGAGCTGGAGTCGTTCTTATCCAGACCCATCGAACGTTTGCTTCCGTACCAATTAGTTCCGAGCGTTTGCTCTAAAACAACTCCTGCCTACCTATTAACCCCTTGCGTCACGGATTATTTCGTGGAAATGGATCAATCGAAAAATTTTTGTTTATGTTCTGTTTAAACAGGGGACTTTACATTCTATACAAGGGTTTCGTCGCGAGCTTCTCTCGATATTACAGAGCAGAGAGTTACCAAATATTCAGAACCTATCGTTCGAACATATTAAAAATATTTCCTGGTTCTCGATGTGTAAAATGTTCGCGATACCATCAAAATCGATGGTTCCATCGCTCGAATTTTCCTAAGCAGTCTTCTGCACGATGCGTTTTTCTGAAAATGGCGATCGGCAACGAGCGAACGCTCGAGTCAAAAATGTTTCGGCCACGCAAACTGCATACTTCTCGGCAAATGATCGGCCGCGAGTGTGCACGGACGGCTGTACACAAAGGAACGTGAGCAAACGCGGGAGGGGAATGAGAGAAGAGAGCGAGAGAGATTGTATACGTATGTGCCCCTATATGTGTCCGTGCCTGTATGTGTGTGTGTGTGTGCGCGCGCGTCTGTGCATCTATACGCGTACGTGCCCGAAGAACGGTGCGAACGAACTGAATTTAAGTTTTAAGAATTCTATTTTTGTGATTAAAAGAGAAAAAGCGTAATTACTGTAGTCGAGTGGGGATAGGAATTGTCGAATGACTTTTTGCCGGGAAGAGCGCGCGCGAACATTGGTTTCTTCGTTCCTTTTGAAATTCTCGCCGGCGACGCGAGTCGCCGCGGTAAAAATAATGCCGCGAGCCCAGCGGGGCAGCGCAGCGCGGTTCGAGACTTTTCGCTAGTAGTCGATCCAGAATTGTGAACGGCCGGAGAACCGTTAACGCTCCGGCGACACGTGTCTGACATCATACGGTTCTGTTTCTACTGGCAGTAGACGCGACTACGTTTGCCGGGACACGCCGAAAGAACCGCTTGCCGGGTAAAACCGGATTCTTTCTCGGCTAAGTTGCGCGAACGTTCGCTGGAACGGTTCCTCGAAACGACGAACAGTCGGCCGGGCTCGACTCCCATTCGATTCCCGTAACCTGTAATAACGTCGAAATATTTTTCGAGATGTTTTCAACGATCTCGACTCGGGTCGTCGAGATCGCGGCAGGGGGAAAAAATCATTCGACGTTCGCCCGCGGAGAAGAGATATTTTTGAAAATTTGCGTAAATCGCGACGTCGACGCGACAGAATTATGATCTTTCTTAGCACATAATATTTTATTACGTGAAGAGCGAGAGGAACGATATATATACATATATATATGCGAAAAAAAAGCAATACGAACGAACGAGGGAGACAGAGAAAAAATGCTACGAACAACACTGCGTGTACGTGTACGTGTGCGCGCGTGCGTGCGATTGGGTTGGGTTGGGTTTTCTTAAATTTGCATATCGCAATGGCGCCAATTTCACCAAACAACGCTGCTGTTTCTCGACCAACTTCAGACGACGCTCCGCGCGATCGCGGAATCGACCGATACACGCGAGCGCGCGAAGCGTGACGCACGTATCTCGAATCGATCTGTTCGGCGCCGTGGTCCTGTCCCTCGCTTCGGAAGGACTCGTGCGCGCGCTTTCACAGTCCGGCACTTCGCGTCGAACAAGAGAGGTTATCGTTTGGCGCGTGAAACCCGAGGTCCGTTCGATCGTTTTCACGATATCTCGAATTTCGAACGCATCGATGGTTCAGCGCCGCCCGCCGCACCGTAGACAAGCGTGCGACCCCGCGCGACGCAAAGAATAATAACGTGTTCATATTTTTTACCCGATTTTCTAAGAGCCGTTCGAATCGGCCGGGGACACGCTCTCTCGCCGACGATAGCGACAGTCGGACGAGTCGCGATCGATTCTCGAACGGTCGCGATCCTTTAAACGCACAAACGTCGCGTCGATTCGACACGGTCAATAATAAACGATTTGTGCGCGAATACGTAGACGATTTTTCACTTTTTAATGGAGCTCGCGGACGTCGGCGAAGCGAAACGATACCGCGTTCTCGACTCGACTCGCGATCCGTGAAAACACGACGATCCACGAGGTCCGTTTCAACGAGAACGATAACTCGATGGCGTTCCTCGGAAGTATAGAAAGAGTATAGAGGAAGTTTTGGTGGATTTGCCGCCTCTCCGTACTCAGCCATTCGATGGCGATCCTTCGACGCAATATCGACATCGATTTCGAACGAGTTTCTCTCCCCTGACCCAGCTTCTCCTTTCGCCTGTTTTTCTTTTCTTTTCTTTTCTTTTCTTTCTCACTGTTTTCTTCGTTTTGCGACTTCGAGGATCGAACGTCGCCAAGAACAATGTCGATACTGTGCGAGAGAGCAATTGTTAGGGGAACTAATTCGATACGAGACACGAATAAACAAATGACAGAGACGCTTCTATAGCGTACGCAGTGACAGTTTCCATCATTATTTTTTTCTTTTTTTTTTTTTAATTCGGCACACATCTTTACGATTATGTTATTTAAATAAATATTATTAATACGCGTTAATACTATTATCGTAACCTTCGTTTATTTGGTTCTAATGTAATAGTTATTAGTTCGCCATCCTTTGTATATATATTCGCAACACTCAATAAAAAAAGATATTGAAAAAGACTATACACGCATGCGTTTTTAATATTCGAACGAGCATACTTGCTTGCCTGTTCTTGGTATACTTATGTAATACGTGAGTACGTACCTTTTCATGATCGTAACAGGATGATTCGTATAGGTTAGAGCGAAAAGAAAGGCGGTAACAGAGACAGAAAAAACAACGCGGTGTTATATTTTTGCAGTTTATTCGCAAATTGTTCGTATAATTGGTAACTGATCTCGGATAACTAGTACTAAAAACCTAAACAATGTATGAAACTTTATACATAGTTGATTACTCTTACACGGGTGGCTAAGGCAGCTATTTACAGTGTGACACGTCGCGTCGAACCATCAGATCGAGATCCCGATTTTACCGGCATCGCAGACGATCGCGTATCCAGTTAGGAAACGTTTTCTCGAACTGTGGTTCGAACGTTCGAAAGGAAGATTGGATTTTTTTTTTTGCATTATTTCCTCGTTTGTGTATATGTATATATATATATATATATATATATATATATATATATATATATATGTATATATACATATATATAATATGTATATGTACATATCATATAGACTGCGGATCTTTATTGACGTTGCTACAGAATTTGATTGATCGTTGAATTGTCCTTCACCTGTTAACCGAGCACGACGAGTCGACTCGTCTATCGCGTCGTCCTCTTATCTATTTACTCAGGGACCATCGACGAATTAGTCCCGTCAATTTTGTTGCTAGATCATCTAATCAACAGTTTTGTAAATTCATCTATAAAAATTGTAAATTCGCATAAACACCCGCAGTCTCTTTTATCACCGTTTGCTTCGTTACAGTTTGTTTCATTCCAGCAGCTCTCTCTCTCTCTCTCGCACGAGATTTGTAAAAGTGTTTTGACGATGCTTCGATTTTACCGATATGAATACGTAACGGAGACAGGTTTTCGTTAACCCTTTAGATCGCACGATACACGTATAGAGGGCATCGTCCCTGTTCAGCGACTCGATTCCCGTTACCGGAACGGTGAAAATATGGAAAAGAATCTCTAGCCGTGAGACCCGATGGAGGCTAGGAGGACATACGAAAGATCTGTTTCGAACGAAACGTAATAAGAAGGGCTGCGGGAAAACAACGCGTCGTCGAACATCCAATTCCTTTTTAGCACTTTTGTGAACGGCATTGGGGAGGGGGAAGAAGTTAGAGGGGAAGAGGAGGGGGAACGGCACGGGTAAAGCTAAGTATAGATCTAACATCGGATGTATTTTTGTGTCACGCGAGCACGAGGGTTCTACGACCCTTTTTTATATTCTTATCGAACAGCAAAAGAGATTGCAATAGTCTCGGTGGTAATTACTCGAGCTAAATAATGCGACGATTACACGTTCGTCCGAGTTGTACTATTTTTCTTTCGAATATTTCCGACCGACCACCGTGCGCCTAGGTTAATTATAGTTCCAAACGCCACCGCTTTTCGAGCATTAACCGGGCGCGATAACGCGCAAATCCAAATACAATCCGGAACGAAATATTGTTTCCGGTAAGTTCGGGATAAGAGAGAAGCAATGATTAAAAAAAAAACACGCGTAATTTCTGACAAAGATCGTTGTTTCTGATCCCGTGACACAAACTTCCATTAGACGTTGAATCTGTTCCCTGGCTTGTTCGTGCCGGGGCCACTCTTACAAATGGATCAACGCGAAGCGTGACCGACACGGTCCACGAATTAATGCCAAACATATTCTTTTAGGACAACGTTCACCCTCGATGTTCCTTTGCGGGGAAGTCTCGTAATAGCTACGATCGCTCGAAAACTGTGTACCCCGATTAACGCGATTCATGTTTGAAATTGATTCGCGGATATTCGTCGGTTAGCCAACCGGATGTACAAAGTATTGCACCGTACAGTGTCCGCAGAGTCCACGCTAAGATACGCCATTTTATCGATCGAGCTTATCTATATATGTATCCTCTGAACAATACATTCTATGTACAAGAACAATGCGTACAAATTAATATACACGGTCGCGTGTATCGTTTCATCGTAACAAAATTTTACAAAACTTATTGCGACATTCTTAGCTTGAAGGGAGGGGAGGGAAAAGTTGAGTTAACAAAATTCCGCGTACGCGCGCGGTCGCGAGACCGTAGGTCGTTCGACGTATCGAAATGGAACATATACTTTGAAAAGCGAACAAAAAGAAAAAAAAAACATTTGTAACCAGTGAAAACGAACGCTCGGCTGTACCGTTCGTCGATCCTCTCACAATTGTTCGTCTCTATTCCGATCGAACGCGAACCCGACCAACATTAACAACTCGCTCGAAGCCTAGCTCCGCCAAGGTTGAATCGTAAACGCGTGTACCGCGCGTCCCTCGTTAAAATTCCTGCGATTAAAATCAACCGACGGTAAAAATTTTCTGTTACCGTTTCGGCTCAACGATCCTCCACTATTTCCCAAGCTTCGAAACTCCGTTACGTTTACAACTCGACCCATTACCGACCCCCGCCGTATTTTGTTTGTCCGCTTCTCCGCTATCGACGATGCGATATCGCGTGTAGCCAGAATCGAATCGGATTGCGGTAGCGTTCGACGGAAAACCGGAAAAGCGTCCGTCGAAACAGTTTGAATTCGTCGCTGAAGGACTGCGAGGATACGACTGCCCTCTCGTTATTATCGTCGCGAACGAGGGGGAGGGAGGCGACACGCGAGACGAAATATCGTTGATAGTATAACCGAAGAACGTTGCGCAACAATTAAGGCCCACCGTGGCATTATCGCGGGGTACAGTGAATTCGTTCGATTTCATCGCACACCACCACATTATTATTATTATTATTATTATTTGTATTAACTCACGACGCTACTCTAAAGGCATTTTTACAGAGGCGCGAGAACGCGTTTCATCGTTCAGAGCGTTTCTCGTCTGTTGCACTTCGCGTAATTGTCCGTCGAGAAATTCCACTATAAATTCACCTATAATATTATCGATAACGTGCTCTTACAAACGTACTTAGAATATATACAAATTACACGTATATAATATGCCTACGCGTAGTTCAGGACATTTTGGTACCGGTCGATCGGACGTACAACTTCCGGCGTGAAAATCCTCCGCGTACGTACACCCCTGAATACAGAGTTCAACTCGAGAGAAGTGCCCAACGGATCATCCGGTTAACGATGTGAAAAAACCTCATCGAGGCTATGCGACAATCGTTCTATAGCGTTCCCTCGTTCGCACGTTACTTCCGCGTCTCGGGCCGTACGTCTCCGTCAAGGTCGACGATACCAGGAAGAGAAACGCGTATTCGCGCAGCACGCGACAAGAGAACACCGTGTACATCTTTCCGAACTTCTTATCAACAAACTCGCGCGATCGCGAGACGACAAGACTAAATCCGCGGGACAGCACGAGGTAAACGCGACGCTCCTCCGCGTAACAACCACGGCGCCGATCGTCGCTGTTTGCTCGAGGCTCGCCGCTAATGCCCGACCGTATAAATCTTTAATCTCTCGCCATACAACGTCGAGTCAGGCTCGCGATAAAAGATCGCTTCTACGAAATCATAAGCGACAAAGAAGTTCCGATCGTCGTCGACACAAAGAAAACAAACTCTCGAGGGATTAACCAATTTGCATCGCGAAGGAGAGATTCGTACCCGTACATCTTAGACGACATTACGCGTTGGCGCAAACGGTACATTGCTGTCGTCGGGCGTCGTCGTCGTCAACGATACGTATGGGCGTAACAACGCGTATAACAAATATGTACAAATCGATAAAACGCGAAGTCTTTTTATGCTTTTCGAAATTTTTCTACTTAAATATAATAAAAAAAAATTGCTGACAAGGGCACTGTTCCTCGTTCGCCCTCGCGATGCAAACGGTTCGATACTCTTTCTCGTCCGATGGAACGATTGCCGTGCGTGTTACGAACGGGGAGCAGATATTGCGACGAATAAAAATTTCTATGGATTTAGTCTCATTGTCCGGGGATCTCATCGGTTAGTCGAGCGTTCTCTTTCAGTCCCGCGGTACACGAAAACATTGTTAGGTGTTCCCTTGTATCCTAATGGATACCTAACCGACCGAAGAAGAGTCCCGTTCTCGAGTCTCCGGTACCAAAGACATCCTCGACAAGAGGCGGGGCGGTGTTTACGGAGCCAACTCGACGACCGAGCACGACCAGCCTCCTGTCTCTCTCTCTCTCTCTCTTTCTCTCTGCACCCTCCATGTCCAGGTTCATCCTCGCCGTGTGTCCTCGTGTGTGCCGCGAAACCGTCTACCGACATCGTCGTGGTCGACGTCGCGGCCCTGTTTCGGGCCCGACGCGACGATGGGAGGATGGTGCTCGAGGCACGGGGCTCCCTTCTAAGTTTCCAGGCCAGGTACTAGACTGTGGAACGTCTGGATGTCGTGGAAGGCCCTGCCGCAGCTCTGGTTGTTGTTCCTCTCGAACTTCGCCAGGTCAAAGTGCTCGTCCAGCGACTGCAGCTCGACCAAACGTTCCTCCAGGCTCTTCGCCGAATCCGCGAACCTGGCGAAGTCGCAGATCCGGTCGGGGTCGACAACGTCCGACGTCTCCATCATTCCAACGTCCCCGGATCTCGCGACCACGTTGTTCAACTGCGCGCCGGAGTCGTCCAACTCGCTGGGGAACATCGCGGAGGAGCTGCAGCAACTACTCGTGGCGGTGGTGCCGTTGTTATTGGCGGTGTCGTTGGCGTTGCTGGCATCGTTGGCGTTGCCGTTGCCGTTGCTGGTCGTCGTGTTCGCCGTGCTGATGCTGATCATCGTCGTCGACGACGATCGAACGTCCACGGTGCCCAGACGATCCTCCGGGTAGACCAGGCGATGGTGGTGCGGGGACTCCGGTTCCTGGACCTCGTCGATGTGAGAGAGCAGCCGCGGCGTCGGTGGCAGGATGTAGAAGTCGCTGAACACGTCGTCTTGGAGGTCGAGGTCGTCGTGCCTCTGCCGCTTCGAGCCGAGTCCGTCGGTCCTCGCGTCCTCGCTCAATCTGCGCAGATCAGTGACACGATCAGATCGCGATCGATATTCAACGGTTACCCCACCGGTTGGTCGTGTCCCTATCGGAAGTCGGGACTCGCTGGAACGCCCCTCCCAAACGCGTTACACCGTGGACGCGCCCTACTTCGTTTCCCCATTGGTTTCTCGCGCAATCTACATTATATAAAACGAAGCTAGAACCATTAAGATTTAGCGTTCTTCTTCCGCCATTGCGTAGATATCCGATCAACGTTACGCGACTCTACCGTTACGAGATTTACCTGTCGAAAGAGTAGATATCCCCTCGCGACTCCGCGTCGAGGAACAAGTACCGAGAGCGAGATCGAGGTTCTAGTCCGATATCGAATCCCGCGGTATTTTTTTTTCAACATCTACCGGATACTCTACCTTTTTCTGGAGGTGGCGTCGTCGTCCGTCGCACCGACGATAAGGTTGCTAGAAACATTGTTCTCTTTGGTGGAGTCGTTCAGATACGCGACCGCCGGAAGCCCATAGTTCCTCGTCTTCTCGTCTCTGTTCTCGCGTTGCAGCCGTCTCACGGCGTTGTTGATCAGCACCGATCTGCAGAGGCTGGCTTCCGGGTCCTCGATCCTTCTCAGCTTCCCCGCGGAAATCTTCAGTAGACGGCGGCGTTCCTCTCTCGCACGATACTTGGCGGAAATCATCGTGGGTCGGCTCCTGCGTATCACTAGATCCTCTTCCAATCTCATCTTAGCGTCTGAAACGAGAAATTATTTTTTATTTTCACTATATAGTTATTTATAATTTATTCTTATAACGTACAATTTGATAATCGGACCGCGGATTTTATACGTCTACCATATATTGTATTAGACGTCCATCTCTCCGCCTAACAATCTCAATGGGTTGAAAGCGATAGAATCTTTAAACGTCTCGTACGTTTTCCCCGCGTTGTTTGTAATCTACCCATTTTTATCATGACCGAACAAAATCCGCGGTCCGTGTCGCGAAAGGTAAGAAGAAGAATATTTTTAATGAAATCGTGAAAATCGATTTCATCGTTGCACGGCTCGTGTCCGACGCGTATCGTTGCTGTTAACGCGCACGGTGGGAAAAGGAAAAAAAAATGTTTGCGTAACGACGGTATATATCGTCGAGGAGACTGTAACGCGTGGCGAACATACAGGGAAGGTTAGCGGTACGCGAGCACGAATTTACGTGTTTACATGGAGCGCGCACTCCGCCGATTACGAGCCAGATTATCGTATTCTTTTCCGCTATTGTCGCGGATGACCCGAATACGAACTTCCGTCGTTCGGCGACCCGCGATACGTACTCGTAATACGCCGCGTTCTCCCGAACCGACCCATTCCCCTTAACAACGACAACAACGCGTTCATCTTTAACCTGTTAACCGGGCAAGACGAGCGTGTTCCAATACCCAACCGGCGTTCCGGGGTAGTTTCGCCGGTCTCGGTAAGCCATGTTCAATTGATACGTATAAATTTTGATTTCGAACAATTCCGAAACATAAGATGGACGTCGTCGTTTTATTAATTGTGACCGATAGAATGGATGACAGGGGAAACAAGTACAAGTACGTTACAAGCGACCCTCCCCCGCCCCGCTTCTCTCTGTTCATTTTGCGTACGCGGTAATTTGATCGGCCAATAAATCGTGTCAGCTTCGTACGCGATAAAAACAATCGAGCGCGTTGATATTGACTCGGTCGAGACGCGAGACGCGTTTTTCCCGGCGAATCGACAGGATGTCGATGTTCCCGCGGGTGTGTAGCATGCGCGACCGATTAACAGACCGCGTAATACGCTATTTATAGAGATCGCTTTTTCTATGCGCGGGAGCAACGGAATCCTTCCGCGACACGAGCTCCCTAGCGTTTCTACCGGCGGAAGGAAAGTCCGGGGACGTCGTCCCAAAAGCATCGAATCGGAGGATGTTTCGCTCGTATCGTTTACGCGCCGATCCGTGGACGTTCCTCGTCGAGCCACTCCCCAACCTATAAATCATAAACGGTAAACGAGCGCACAGCGTAGATTCCGCGAAAAGTCATAAAGTTCCCGAAGACGCAGTCGGATTTTCCTTTTCTCCCGTTGGTGATCGCGTCGTTCCGCGTAACGGACGTTCGCAACGTTTTTTCCACGAGCGATCGTGTAAATGGCATAGAATTATGTTGTTCGGAGGCATAATCGGGCGGAGGCAGGCTACCTGGTACGTAGAAAGTACGCGGAACCGGGACTCCCGTTAAAAAGGAGAAAAGATTCGACCGAATCGTCGCGATCAACATCGCCGATTCTAGGTTAAGAGTCAAGACATCGAAAGAAAATCAGATCTGACCGGTACTCGTTTTTCCCGTGGGTTATTCTCGCGAAATTAGTCACGCGCGTTACGATTAACGCGTTAACGGGAAAAAAGCATGAATCTCTTGCCGGAAATCATTTCCGCGAACGATCGGTTGAGTCATACCGAACGCGGACAGAAATAATTCGAAAAACGAGTTGTTCGTCCGACCGACAGGTGGCGACTCCGACGTGTTGCCTGCCAGCAACAAGATGGCCGCCGCGCGCTACATTAATCGCGTCGAAAGAATCGACGTTCCGAGTGTCGCGTGACACTTGTTGCTAAATCATTTGCCGCGTATCGGTGCTGAACTTTAATCGATACGAGATATAGTTCGACGTTCGAGCGTCGATATCCAATGTTAATCGGTGCCGCGACGACCGTTATTATGTTTTCACGGTTTAAAAGCGTACGTGGTATAAAAAAAAAAAAAAAAAGAATCGTTGGATTCCAGTGTCCGGCTAAAATCGGTTGGTCGAGTGGTTCAACAACGAGACGCCCTTACGGCGGGTAGGGGCGAGGAATGACGCGATCCGGTACGGAGCGTCTATAGACCGGTACGACCACCATAACGCGGTCGAGTCTACTCGGCGAGATCCGTCGAGCTTCGTCGACTCGACGACGACGACGGTTCTACTTAATTTTGTTGTTACGGAGAACGGAGAAGAACCGACACGGCGACCCGAGAGACGATTTTACGCTCGAAGCGTGCCTAAGCTAACTTTCTCCGCGAGAAGAAAAAACCGCCATGGATACGCGTTACCTAACCTGTACACGGTACAGTCTCTGCTTCGGAGTTCGGAGTCGCTGACTCGCGCGCGTCGTCCTCTCCCCACCCGTTTTCCGTAAGCTTGCCGCTCGCGCGTACGATATACATATATTTACACATCCACACGGGCTTCCCCTGTTTCCTCGCGTACCGTACCTTCTCCCTTCCTCCCTAACGTCGTCGCTGCCTCGTCATTTTTATCAGATACAGTTACTCGAAACAACTTAACTGTCGATGCGGTTGACATTATTCGCGTAACGCAAGACACAGATTAAATACATATATGTACAGCGCTGTCACGAATATACCAACCCCATAAATTTTAATAGCTAAATAATAATCGTTTCTGTTAATTTCTTTTTTTTCGCATCACCGGTAACGGATCGCTTATATCGTAGCGTTTTTCTATTTCTTTTTTTGTTTTTTTCTGTTTCGTCAATAATAAAAATATCAAACATCTTTGCTTAAATTATACTAGCAGGGTTGGTTATTCGTGAGACGCGCACCGTTGATTGCTCCTTACGTCGCGCGTAAGCTTCTCCCTGATCAGGATGTTCAATTTAAGAATTGACATCGAGCTCGCGCATTACGTACTCCCGATATACCCGAGACAATCCACCGAAATTCGAGCTGCGCAGTTTTTAACTCTTATCTGTCCCGTAATCGGCGTGGATAAGTTTTCGAGTACCCTCAAAAAAAAAAATAAAAAGAAAAGGTCGTGCGATAAACCAGCGTCTTCCAGTTTCGATGGGTCCGTCCCGCGCCCGATCCGTTCGCGAGGATCGCTCTAAAAACTGTACGTCGCTTCGATGCCGTTACATCTAATCTTACATCACGCGCCGTAGCGGAGCAGTGTCTGGCAATTAAACGAAGCTTTGACCTCGGCCAGAATTAGATTCGTTTAAACCTGTCGTTTCAAAACACAGAAATACTTGACTGTTTCAGGATCGTTGCTTACTTTCGCGCCGCGGTACCAATTTCCGAGTCGTAGCGCTCCATAGAGAATCGGCGTTCTCTTCGCATCGTAGGTAATCGCTGATTTTTGCGTTTAAAGAAAAAACCGGTATCTGGATCGATATTTCTCCGATATTGGGTTGACGAGAAAGTAATGTTTCAATAGCTAAGGGGAAACGTATTTGACGTTGCTCGGCGAGCGTACGGTTCGCCGTCTACAATTTGTGAAACGCGTTCGTCGATGCACCGCGTATACCGAGAGAGCCTATCGATATCGGTTCGAGGTAAGACGCGAGGCAAGGAAAACGCTTCGAAAGGCCACCATATTGAACCGTTCAAAGTAGAAAGCGGTCGGTGCACGGGGGACGACCAGGTCGAACCGTTGCCGCCCGTCCGTTCCCTGCAGGGGCCTTGAAAGGAATGCACGGATAAAAAGAAATCGGCGAGCGAGCACTTTTACACGCTTCTAAATAAACGCGTACGTACAAGGCGAATCTCGGCCGTGCGCGTCGTTGCGTTCCGTTTCGTTTCATCCGTTCCTCTGTCGCTTGACTCGCGATTATTATCACCCGTTTCGGCTCGTTTACGAGCATCGTGTTTCGTTATCGGCCGTGCGTTTTATCCTACAGCTGATTTCGCGAACAGGCGCGCGAATACATAGAATTTTAGAAAATCTCCAGATGATTAAACAATTTTAAAGCGTTACCGAATTTTACAAAAAAAAAACAAAAAAGGATATACAAATCGGGCTCGTTTCATCGGTCGACTATTTTCCTACGAGTATGTACCCGCGTGCGAATAAAAGGTTTCACGGATAAAACGTATTCGTAGCTGGTTCATTAGCTGGACGACTTTTCTCCTTCGAGATACAAATCGCTGGTTTTATTGGTGCAGATATGGTTAGAGGTTACATTTATTGCGAGAGCGTGGTCGTTCCACTTCCCAAGGACGATCCAATAATACAGTGGCGGCGCGAGTCGCAAGAATTACACGGAATAGCGTGTCGCTTTTAATACGCTCGGGAACAACAGGTATGTTATTCGGCGGACGAAACACGTTCGCGAACGCGCAGAGAAAGTAATAGAGAAAGAGAGAGAGAGAGAGAGAGAGAGACACAGAGGGGAATAAAGAAAAAGACGATATATGTAGACGTGTTCCGGTGCGACAACATCGGGCAAATCGTCAAATAGAGAGAACTCACTTTCGAACTATGGAAAACCGTATATCCGTACACGCGTCGTTACACTTTCCACATTCCTTGGCGCGATGCGGCCGGAAAAACAAAGTACCGGAGAGAACCCAGCCGGAGGATTAACCGTTTCCACGAGAGAGTTCACCGCACAAAACCGGAGACGAGAACAAGATTCTGGTCCGTCGTTGCACTGGCGAGAGAAATTTCAATGGAAACGCGTCGCAGCGAGCCAGTCCGTGGTCGGACGCGCTCGGTGTCTCGAACTGATCTGTGCGTCACGCGTAATCGCGGCGCACGTACGACGATAGTCCCGACGACAACAAAAGTGTTATCGGGCGTCGCGTGACGTCACGAGTGTTCTACGCGCATCTCTCTGTCTCCGCGTATGTACGCGTGGGTACAGTGCCGCGAACCTCGCGCATGCGCCCCGTCAACCTTCCATCCCCACCACCGCCACCGGTGGAACGCGACACGGAGCCTCCGCGCCGCATGCGGCAGGCGTACCGTTTGTTCGGACTGGTTGTCGCGCGCGAAACATTTAGGCGGCTTGGCCCGGCCCGGCCCGGCTCGACCCGGTCCGAGCCACTGAAAACACTGTCACTTTTTCCGTCGCCGCTAAGAAAAGAGAAAGACGCCCGGGGCTGATTAGCATTCCGATTATCTTTTCGAGACGCGTCCGCTTCCGTCCAACCCCTCCGCCGTCTCCGCTCCGAATGCAACCCGCGCCGCAATCGTCTTTATCGTTTTCGTTGCATCGCTTGGACAACTCCTCTCGATGATCGACATTTCGTCGTAAATGAGCAGGGGGAGGCCGGTAATTTTGAATAAATTCGCGATTCCCCGCGAAACGAAAAGCCGGATCGAAATGCTTATTACGACGCAACACGGCCGGATAAAATTCTTCTAATGTTTTTACTGTTTTCAATTACACCTGCTAATTTTCGTCGTAATTGCATAAAATCCGCTGTGTCTAATCGTTAGACTGCAAAGTTTTATGCATAAACGAAGAAATTAACTGGGTGAAGTATAAAACGGTGAAGAAAAGATCCGCTAATTATTACATTGTATTTGTATACAGCCAACCCTCCTATAACGCGATTAATTCTTAGCACGTTGGGAGAAACTCCGAATTCGATATCAATCGGAATTTTTGTTTCGCGCGATAGGAAGGTTCGCTGTACCGGGTTTTGTCTCGACTCTCGCAATTCCCCCCACCTTGATTTTTTTCGGGCTCGAGCGCCACGAAGTCTACATAGAAACGATGAAATTGTACGGGGCAATCGCTAAATAGGCCGTGACCGTTTGGTCGGTCGACTTTCTCTGGCGAGCCGCGATGGACGAGGACGAGTAATCGGGAGGGGGGGGGGGGAGAAGCGGTTCGTATTTAGAACGCTTTGTCTTTCTGTGAACGACCGTTACAAGTATCGCGGGAAGCATCGCGACAATGCCAGTACGACGACGACAGCGACATCTTATCTCTGCGGCGAGCGCGAGAGCTCGACGATTCCTCGAGTCTTGCGGCCGGTGCTTCTTAAAATAAACCGGAAAAAGGGAGACGGTTCTTCGCTTTTGTTTCCGATTCCGTGGCTACTTAACAACCGAGTGGCTTCGGCTCGTGTCCCATTGTTGGGAAACCTAATACCTATTCTATACGCGCCGAGCGCACCAAACGTTTCGATATGCTAATGTGCTCGGATAGAACTTGGAATAGAAACGGCGATCGGGAATACGCATAGATGGAGTCACCGTTTACCTCGGGTTATCCGATGCTCGAACAAACGACGCTCATTTTCGTATTCAACCGGTCGAAAGAAATATAGTTATTGCCATTGTGACGCGCGGAGAAAGATGCGCATTGTCGCAGGATCGCGAGTACACTGTTGCCTCCGAAGCGGACGAACGCGCGAGCGAGCCGCATACCGTGCGACTTACGTAAAATCGAATCGACTTCGTGACGCGTGTACACCAAGTTTACGAGTCGCCAGCAGCGATTAAACGACCTTGCTCTTTCACCGATCTTGCCTGCTTACCTATCGGACACTATTCCATGAAAACGAACGATTATTTCGCGGCATTGTATCGGCGCGCCTCGAAACAGCGTGCGCATCGTCGATTTATAAACCGATCTCTGTCATCGACGCTGGCGGTAACAACCGAAACGCGTGTCATTATATTATGGCAAAAAAATAAAAAAAAAATACAACAATCTATAAATATATCGCGTGCGATGCAACAGGTTGAAAAAAAAATCAATGGACGAAATTCTCCGACGAAATTTCCATTTAATTCTCTCACTCCTCGCGGTTCCCGTAAACGATTCGGTAATACGCGTACGCGAGAAATTAGCGAGAACTTTCTCCGAATCGCGGATTTCAAGGCGGCGACGCGTGCCTCGGCGATCGGGATCGCGCGAATTCAGAAGCGGTTTCCGATTATCGTTTCTGTTCGGCCTGCTAAAACACAGAAATATATTAACGTTACCGTGGACGCGGGCACGAGTATTACACCGGTACTATCGTGTCCAAATGCAAATTAATTGCACAACAGTTTTTCTTAGCGCCGATGTTGCGTAACGACACCAGCGCTGTATTGTTTTTACAACTATGGCTTTCCTGAACTCATTATGTAAACTATAAAAAGTACCGCGAGAAATATGCGCGAACATTCTCGTTCGCGACAGAATCCCCAACGAACAGGTGACAATTCCAGCGGTAGAGATGGCGGAGGGGGAACGGGGCCTGCAGCGGCTAACTTTCGGGGCTGGCCTTTCGGAAAAAAAAAACAAAAAAAAAAAAAGTGTACATATAGGATTATAGTAATCTAACTCGACGAATCTCGGTTGGAACGCGGCGACCGCGTCGAACGGTAGGTGCAGCGCGCAATATTCCGACGGCCTCGAGTTTCGCGTAGCAGGAACATTAACGACCGTCAGCTTACTTTGTTGTCCGTAGGCCGCCGCGCGCCGTAAAGCCACATCAATACACGGCAATCACGCTAAGAGCAGATGTTATCCCTACCAACGCTACCCCTCCGGTTTCCTCGACTCTTTGCCGGAGAGATCGGCCGAGATTCGAGTGGGGATGAATCGGCTCGCGTCGCCGATACTCGGCTGTCCCCCACCCACGCGACGCGTGTGTGCATCCGCTACGAATCAGGGTTGTGCCGCGCGCGAACCAGCGCTCTCGTCCACCCCCGCCTGCCCGCGATTTTTACTTATTATCTCGCCTTATCGGTCGACTTTCTCGGGAAACAAAAGATGCCCGACCGAGTCCACGATACGAAGAGATTCCCCGTTGTTATCGTTTCCATCGTGATCAGAGAACAAAAATTACACGCGCGCCCGTCGGATTACTCGAGAATGCACGACGACGAGTGCGCGTCGCACCGGACTCCTTTTAACAATAATAAAGTTCCATATTTTTGCAAGTTTGCTTACATGGAAATTGATTCGACAAATTTTTTTCTTTATCGAAACAAAAATTGCACAAAATCTAAATAAACGGTGCCTTGTCGTTTTTACAAGCTGAAACATTTAAATCGCTTTCGGTGCTCGGTAGACGTAGCGTCGACGGTGTACATCGGACACGTTTGTTCGCGGTTTCGCGTGTATTTTCACGACCGAGAGCGAATAATTCTTTGTTTCGCGTTGGAAAAATCATAAACGAATACATTCTCGGAACTGATCGATCGCTGAAAGACACCGATAACTCGCTGTCGCAAGATTATCCTATGATTCACCGTTGGCAGTGGTCCTCGGTGGAACTCTCAGCGTCTCTCAAACTAGGATCACCGACGAGTACGATCAACGTTGCCAAGAATAGGGTTGAACCTTTCTTCTCGGTACGTCACGAGCGTCGAGTAAAAATATAGCGTGACGATTCAATGAGCTACTCGCCGATGTGCCCAACGGGAGCTACGGCCCTGACACGTGTCTCGTGCCACGTTCGAAGGTGTGCGCGCATCTACGTGCAAAGGGACCGAGGCTCGGTGCGAGTATTTAGCCGGAGGTTTGGAAGGAGAACGTTCGCTCGGAGTGGGGAAGAGCGGAGCTGTGTATCGATAGAGGCCGAGGAGAGAGAGAGAGAGAGAGAGACGGAAAGAAGGAGAGAGGATGGCCGTAACGTCGGTGTAGGTAGGCGCGTGACGTCACGCGTTCCACCAGCTGGTCGGAAGACGCGCCACTCTCCTTGTTGCCATGCCCGTGTTTTTGTCACGATAACACTGTCGCCGAGAAACAGGGGCGAGAAAACCAGCGTGCGCGCTCGTTGGACCCAAAATCGTTTCTCGGGACTCTCCGCTTTGTCGATCCGGGGCTGTTTCGTGGCGACTCCCCGGAGCTTAGGGGGACTTGCCCCGCTTTGGCTCCCTTGCTCCCACTTTCCACTTAACAGGGCCCCACCTGTTGACAACGCGCTGCCTCTCGCGATTCCAATTATTTTTCGATGCGTAACAAGTAAAAGTACCGATCGCGAAATCTTTTTGCGTATCGGGAACGATCGGCCGGCAAAGCTACGTTCGCTTGGCTAGGCCACCCGCGCCTGTGAGATTCGCGGGATCGCTAAAAATTTAAGCGAGTTTCCCTCGTGTCAGCTCTACGGAATGCGCAAAAGAGTTCCCATCGAATTAACGCTCAACGGACGTTTGCCTGGCATCCTCGTGCGACTATGCGACGGCAACCCCTCGCGCTATCCCACAGTCGCGCGTAACCCGAGGAAATAGGAAAACACCTGGCAGACATTCGATCCTGTCGCTCTCCTTCGGAGACGAACGTAGTTTTCGTTCGTCGCCGCTCGATTCGACTCTACGCGTCGTCAAGAATGGGCTGATATCAATTAATTTGTGGCCGGGAGACCGATGTCGATGAAAAACGACTGGCCAAACTATTGAACATGAATACGCATACTGGTACTTGCGAATAAAACATTTCTTTATTTCACGGCGCGGGAGGAAGCTCTTTACCGAGCGAAATCTTACCGTCGACCGACGTTGAAAGAAAAACCGTTGGAACCCCGAAAGGAGACCAGGGTCCCCTTGTATCTCGAGACTGTTCGGGTTAGGCCCCGTAGTCCGGCTCCTTGAGATCGTTTCATCGATATGTACATAGTTCGTAATCTCTGTTTATCGATACGATTCTGAGATCGTTGATTCATTTTTGACAACGAACAATAAGATACGATGACTCGTTTCCGGCGACGGACGGACGACGAACGGACACGAAACGATTCGAAGACACGGCGACGTTAATGACGTTAACGCAGCCAGGATTTCCCTAAAGACGGGTGTCGCGCGTACGCGAGCCGTGACGTAATGCCGGCATTAGTAATTATCGTGGCATAATGCTGCGTGCGACGACGCGCAGCAACGCGAGCATTTATGCCCACGCGGATGGAAGGAAACGCGCGCGCACCTAAGGGAATTCATAAAACCGAGAGAGCAAAGCAATGGCGGCCCGGTGCGGCTGAATGTGCTTCGGGGCCGGGCCTCCTCTTTGGATTTCTGCCATTGCGAGCGATGCTTTGCATTCTGAGGGTGTCGCATGGTTCGGTGATCCCCGGCAGCATCGTGGATCGTCAATGGCTTTTCGTATATATCACTTGTTTCGCTTCTGCGGCTTTCGGTCGAACGCGCCGCGAAAATAGTAACATTTACAACCGTGTCGTATCAAAGTGCGGGCTCTCCCGTTTGATTTCTGCGGTGAAGCGTTTCGTCGACAACTCGTCGCCACGGCCGCCGCCGCCACCGCCGCCGCGCCGTGTTGCTAGTTGCTACGGCTCTGTTTGTTTCAGAGAGACACTGGCGGCTGCGATCGGATTAGCTGTCCACCCCGCTACAATCACTCCGAGGTTCGTGAAATAGATAGGGAGCAAGACAGCTGTTACGATCGACGGTCGGGTGGGTGTCTTCTGTCTTCTCTCGAAAAGCGGCCGGTTATAGTGAGAATTAGGGCGAATAAATTCGTCGCATTCTTCTAGATACAATATCGAGAGAGAAAGAGGGGGAGGGGGAGGGGGAGAGAGAGAGAGAGAGAGAGAGAAAGAGAGCGGTGCTGCATCGGCCGTGGAACGGGCGAGTCGTAACGGGTCAATAAAAATTCGATCCGCGACCGTGGGAAACGAGTGTCGCGGCCGATCGATTGTATAATTAATAACGCGTGCGACGCGCGTAATATGTATTTCGCGGCGAGGTGCACGCTCGCGGAAGGTCAGTGACAGAAAGAAGAGAGTTCACAGTTCCGCGGCGCGGCGGCCAGTCATCGTCCTCCCGAAATTTCGATTGGCATAGCGCTCGCAGCGCCGTCCGCGGCACCCTCGGTTACTACGCTTGGCTCGGAACTCGTTCCAGGAGCGAACAAACGGATGCGCGTACGCGCGCCGCCTCTATTTTCGCATGTGCTTTTCGACGGTAAAGGCGCTTCGCGTTTAGCTGCGTTAACGTTACGAGTGGGCGGATATCTACCCGAACCACGGGTCGGGTCGGGTCGGGTCGGCAACCCGAAAAATCAATGACTCTCAGGTACCGAAACAATACGAATTTTCGGATTCCCGACCGGGAACCGATTTCGACATCGGGTACAACAAATTTCCAGGTACCGAAGTGTCAGAAACACTCGAAATCAACGACTATCGTCTGCTTTTCACGCTTGATTTGACGCACAAAGTAAAATGATTAGAATTAAATAAATATACTAATATTGTCACGATCCTGGTGCTGCGTCGATGTATGTTTCGCAGCGACGCGAATTGTCCCGAGAGCGGGGAGTGACACGAGGGGTTGATAATCGCGGGTAATTCGCAAAATCTTAACTACAAGCGGAGAGAGATCGAGAAGCGAACGTCGCTTTCAACCAAAGTATACGCGAAAAGATTAAACCAGCACGACGGTCTTTAATAAACTTTGTCGCGCACCGAACTGTTCACGCCGAACGCCGTGCCGTGCCGTGCCGCGCCGCGCCGCGCCGTTGCTCGCGATAGTTTGGCGCTTTCTTTTCCTGTGTACGTACGCTAAAGACCCGTCCAGTATGAAATCAACGGCGGAAGATCGAATAAGATTAAATCGTGAACGGATCGTAGGCGAACCGCCCGGTAGGCGAAGACGCGATCAACGTCTCGATCGTTACGTCGTACGCGGATACCTACCTAAACGCAGCTTAATAACCTGTCCACGACAGCGTTCTATTTCCGTCGAAGGATTCACCATAGAATGAGATCAGTGCACTAAATTTATAACCGATCCCTCTCCTTACACACCGGAATGTCATCGTCCCTCTGTCTCTCTTTCTCGCGCGCAGCTACGCTGGCTGGATCTCGCCGGCAGCAGACGCGTTTCGACTCTCGAACGGTCAACTACCTCGTAACGGCATGGAAGTCTGCGGACGGGTCACCCGTGACCCATGCTAAAATTTTTCTCAGGTTACATTTCGAAAGTTTGGCTTCCGTTTCGACGGCCGCTACTCGCGAGAATACGATAAAATACGCAGAAACGCGTGCGAGCCGAACGAAGTCGAAAACTGAAACAATGACGCGCACCGTTGACGAACCGACTTTGTCGATAACGCATCGCGGCGCACCGTGTGTCAACGAAAACACGTTCGCTCGCCAAGTACGTATTTGCTGGTGTAATCGAGCTGCGACGTTTCGTCTTCGACCAGACGATACGGAGAGTCGCGACCTATGACTGTTCGATCGTTCCTCTTAACTGCGATTCAAAGTTCAACTTCGATTTCTGCCATTAATTTTTGATCGTGAGTACGCATGTACATAGGTGACCGTAATCGAAATATAACTCGGTAAATGGGTTAACGGTTGTTTCAGACTGTTGTTCGGTCACGATCGTTGAATTCGAAAAAGATTCCTGTGCGAAACCCAAGTAATCAGAAATGTAATCGATTCGAGATTCTGTTCTCTCGCCGTTCTTCTTTTCTTGCGGGAAAATTGCCCACGGCAACGGAAAGTTTCAAATACGGGCTCAACGGATCGAGAAATCGTGCGAATTATTCCGAACGAAAAAAATCGCGGACCGAATAATATTTCTAGAAAATTCTATCAAGCCGGGGCAAACGGCCGGCATCGAACAATGGTTTCGGTTGATCGGTCGCGTTTCGAAAGCCCCTATCTCTCTCGCTCGCGGATACACCTTCCGCGCCCGTAATTTCCCACGAACTCGCTTTCGAATTAGCCGATACGGCTCCGGGATTATAACTTATAAATGAAAATTCGCCGGTGATTTCCAAGCGTCGAATGAATCGATGCGATCCGAAAATTCAATTCCCCCGCGCGTATATCTGTCACGGAAACGTTACTTAAAAGCTCGAGAAACTTCTTTTCATAGCAATGCGAATGAAAGGAAATGAAAATTTGTTTTATCGACCCTTCGCCCGCTCGAAGCTGTTTCAAAACGAAAAACATTTCTTCCGTTCGATTTAATTTCCTTTTATATGAAATTTGAAACGCTTGTATTTTCATGTATTTCTTAAACGCGTAAACGTACAGCGATGTAAAAGTTACTTGGCGTCGCCGTTCGAGCGATATGGGTTAATTGCGAGAAATAAATTAATTTCGTCCCGTAATAATTTGAATAGGTTATACGAGCTATCGCGATGTTCTCTAATTCGTATGACGTCGTCGCTGTTTTCATCTCGCCCGCCCATTTTGCCTCGTAAAGGCATAAACTCCGCAGTCTATTGAAAAGTTACGGAACACGCGGTGGACGATTCTCAAAGGGCCGAGGAGTCGACGCGCTTCTTCCCGGTGCAAAAGGTTCGAACGAAATGGACTTGGTAATATCGCAACAATCGCGAGCCACCGAGAAGCCATCCTCGACGATGGCGCTGTGCCAAGTAATCCATTGCCCGACGATTTTATTCATAGGGCTCCGAGGAGATGTAAGGCTCCTTCGTTACCATTGTCCCGTCATTAGAAACTAATTTCTCGAAACGCGAAACGTTACAAATATGTATCGTGCCCGCAACACGAACCATTTACTCCGTTACGAGAATTATTAACTACCCTAGGGGCGGTTACGATCGGCTTCAAAGACGTCCATTCCCGTTCCCCCCGCAAGATTCAACGATCAAAGGCGCGAGACGCGCGGATCGATGCGAAACACGCGAAGCGCGTTACATATTTATAAACTGCTCGCGACATCTCCCACTGTCATAATTGCGGGGAAAGTCGTGGTCGGTTAAACGTTGCGATTCGCTGACAATGGAAAATCATGAATCATCGTTCGACGAGAGACAGGGATATACAAATAGCGAGAGAAAGAGAAAGGGAGAGAGAGAGATTTGGTCAAGGAACCAACGACGAAAAATACTTTCGATTTCGACGCCGCCATCTTGCGGGAATCGCGGAGGCGTAGCATTTCGGCTCGCGTTACGACAATTGTAGTTAATTGGGTTATTTTTCGCTCGACCCTGGGAAGCTGCCTCGCTCGATGCTCGTATCGGTCGCCTCGTCGTTCCCCCCTCTCTCTCTCTCTCTCTCTCTCTCTCTCTCTCTCTCTCTCTCTCTCTCTTTCGTCGCGAGTAAGATAAAAGAACGGCCGCTGTAAAAGGGGATAAAAGAACGGGAACTCTCCATTTTGCTCGACCCAGGTAGCCTGAACTTTCCTAACCTTTCCAACGCGCGTTAGTAGACGACGCCATCTCATCAAGGATTTGATTTTTCGCATTCATCGTGGGACAAGTCGCTTTGCGTCGTAGTCGTCTCTCTTTGGAGAAATCGACCGCTTAACACATTAACGATTTGCATCGTTAGCGCGTGCACAAGCGGAAGGGCAGTACTTTTCACCGGGATATCTGTCTACCGAAAGCCTATTAACCCTTTGCGCCATAATATCGAGTCAGACTAGCGGTTCCAAAATTCATTGGAATATCATTGCCATAAATTTTCATTGGCCTGAAATAAAATTTTCTTGTTCTTCTAAAAGATTATGAACGACAAAGTGGCTTTAATCGCTAGACAGATGATTTTTATTCAAAATGAAATTCTTGTGGTACGTCAATTACAACGAACTGAAGCGAAGTAGAAATTGATATTCTTTGTTATTACGTTTAATAGCTTGAAAATAATATAGCAGTGTCGATGTTTCCGTTTTAAATTACATCTGTTAATATTTGCCATAAATGTAGGAAATCTAATTATGCTGTACCAAGAGGAAAAATCACATTTTATATGTATAATAATCCTAAGCAAATCTATTAGATTGCGTAACCTGGGGCGAGAATAATAATCCCTATTAAGGAATTGTAAAATAATCGGCCGGTGGATAATGTGTTAATTGAACGGGAGTTCGACGTTCGATAACGCGAGCCCGTGAACGACTGCGCTCCGCTTCCCGAGGACATCCTTATTGTTACGAATATCGAGCCGATAGTCGTAGGCGTTCGCGCGCACGATAATCCGAGGAATGCGCGCCGGGACGATTTTCAATGCTGTCGTTCAGCGAGGTTGATACTGGCCCCGGGCCAACCTCGTAACAATCACCTTGACGACAACTTTCTAGAGCCTCTGACGGAATACAATCAATTTGCATTTCAGCGACGCGCGACTCGACTCGGCTCGACTCAGGCTCGGGCTCGGGCTCGGCTCGACTCTGGTCTCGATGAGTCTACGGTGTTGCGTTCGCCGGTAAAAGCAGCACGCAGCCCGAGAGAGCGTCGAGTAAAATTGCGCAGCTCCCGCTCGCGCGCGAGTCGACTCCCCCGATCGGTAATCGATAGTCTCTCAAGAAATTAGCGCGAGCTTGCGTTGTCCGGAAATCGAGTGTCGACCGAGGAATAAATTAAAACGAATAATCTGCCCCCCTACTCAAACCCGGACGACTTTAAGCGAATTTCTTTGGCAACCTCTTACTTCGCCCGCGTCGTTCGAATCCGTTACCATGCCGTTTGCGAGTTTTCTGAATTTCATAGCGGTGAACAATGCATTGATTTTTTTTTACACAATAAAGTTAACCCTTAGCACTTGACTCAGAGTCGCCACTAAAATTACCGTACCATTGTTCAAAATAGTGTTTACATTTTTGAATAAGTTGGCATCCGATCAATTACTATTTAAGTATTTTATCAGGTATTATATCAATTTTACATCCATACAATGACAAAAAAAGAATCATATACATAGAATGGAATTATTCTGGGTTGGAAGAAATTTTCAAGTTAAAATAGTTCCGAGTGCAAAGGGTTAATTCGATGAACCACCCGTGCCACGATTAAGAAACGACCATCTCCCAATAGGTTACACTTCGATAACAACAAAATAGAACATTATTTCAAATCAAAGAAGAATTAAGAACAAATATTTGTGTAGTAAACTAATTATACGTATAGTCGTTTTAAGAGTGTTCTGAAATTAACCAGTGTCTGGTCCGATGTTACAAATAGTAGAAGAGATTAATATCTATGTAATTAGTTGGGTCGAAACCGATCCACGCACCGGCCGAGATTCGCAACACGATTCTCCGAAGATTCTCGATGGCTGAGAGGAACGAAAATATATTTGTCTAATTAGATAGACCCTTAACTGGAAGTAGCATGGCGGTCGAGGGTGGAGCGGGGGGAGGGGAGGGGTGGAAGGCGAGTACCAGGTTGAACTGTACTTCGAGCGGCCCACTTTCTTTACTTTCACGCTGGCGTCGTTCTTCTTTCGACGCGCTCGCTACTCGGGCTTCGTAACTCGACGACGAGAAAGGCCCTATGGCGGACGTGCACGCTCGCTCTGCCCCCACCGCCGCGCCGCGCCACGCCACGCCGCGCGCCGCCGCGCCGCGCCGCGACGGCAGAACGCCGTTGACTCCCGAGTATGTATGTACGTACGGTCGTTCGCGACACGCAAGAGTAGCATCGAACAATTTCTAACGGGTTTCTGTTGGTTCGCGCGCCCTCGGACCAAGGAAAACGCTTCGCAACAGTCGTCTGCTTTTCGTCGCGCGTTCGATCTAATCGCCTCTCCTTATTTTCTTTTCATCGGGAACAGAATTTCCAACGTTATCCGATGCATACGTAAGCCGAACGAGCGGATCGAATTGACTCGCACGATGAGAAGCGCAAACATCCAACTTCTTTCTCTGTTGCGAATGATATTAACTTTTAATCCACCTAACGCTTCATCTACCGGAATACTATCGATAGGATTATTCGGTGATTGTATTGTATCGAACGGGAGCTTAGAAATTTTCACTTACATTAGAATCTGAAACGAAATTCCCCGACGACGTTACTCGAGGCAAATTGTTGGTTCGTAATATTGAAATTGCCGTTGAGAAAAATTATAAAATACGGTAGACGACGAGTTAAAAAATTCTGGCAATCTTCCTGCTGCGAAGAGATTCGTTAATTTGGTCCGTAAACGCATGGATTCCAATAGAGGCTCGTATCCTCGGTGATCCCAGGTACGCGTTTCCGTCGGGTAACGAAAATCGTCGGAGAAAAACGTGTGCGTCGAAAACGGGATTTTTATACCGTTAATTGTTGGACGTTCGCGCGCGTCTATTGTTCTCGGGTTCTTTTGCAAGCGTTTACACGGAGTATACGCTTCGTATGGTGGATGCCCTTTCGTAAGTCACTTTGTAATTCAACGCAGATCTGGTATGCGCGATAATACCTTTGTTTAGCGTTCAGATCGTCGTCTACGATGCAGGAGCGCGAGCGCGAGGCGAATGCGCGGAGAAAGAGAAAAGCTGGTCGCGTGTGTTGGTTCGCGTGTTCGCTCGGTCCACACCACCGGCAACATCTGCGTTCGTCGCGTAGCCCTATGAAAGTAGCTGTACGCTCTCTCGACCGAGACGTAAATAGTTACGAGCCTCTTGCAGCAGAATTTTAAAGCGGAGTTAACGTCTGCCTCGCGATACGTTTAAGGCGATATCTGTACGCGCGCGCGCGAAGCTTCCGTGAACGCCACCGGTTGCCACTTTCAATATACTCGTCGCTTTGGTCCATGGCTTACAATTAGCTCGCGTTACATCCGCTCCTCTATCGCGGACGCTTTCGCGCGGGGCTGCGCCACGATCTTCCCAGGTTACACGCATTTTTCCAGTTCGAACGTTTCTTTCGGTCATTTCTGCTTTGGGCCTACTTTCAAATTTAGTCACGGCTATTCTATTATTAATCCCGACGCCCTCCTTAACGCTAAACCTACCACCACCGGTCAAATAATCGGTTCCACACTTTTTATTTCGCAATTACTAAAATTATAAAGATGTTTCCGTGATAAATGATTAAACGAATATAGAGAATAGATATTATCATATTTAATTAATTAATTTAAATTGAATTAAAAGCACATTGACAAAAAGAAAAACACATACTTTTCGCGTTCATTAAATTTCTACAAAATTTCTTTTTCCTAAAAAGCATTAAAAAATATCGAAAGAAAAAAAGAGGGCCCTTCTGTTTCCAATTACATTTTGCGGGGGAGCGGGAGATTTGTAATTCCGTCACCGCATAAAGATCCGCAGCCCAGTCGTACGCGACGAAAATATTCCATCGTCGGACGAAACGTCCGAATTTTCCAGCCGAAATCGCTTCGGGTTCGAAGGGTTAAAAGCTGTCGAAGTCTCGTCGCGATAAACGTTAACTTATTTGTATCGTCGCGAGGTTGAGTATTACAAAGGATATCGCGAGAAAAAGTTCGCACTCGTCGTCGATGGAGCAGGGTGTACGCTCAATGACCGATACATTATCTACGAGACCGGTTATGTACGCGAACCTCTATCTACTGTTCGCCAAGTGTGGGATGTCGCGAGGGACCGTCTCGACGGAGTCGTAAATAGTTACGTCGATGCCGTCGTTGAATTTCAAGGAGGACGGAGAGGGGCGCACGCGTGTCCAACGAGATGGTACATAACGCGTAGAGTAATGCAGATTAGTCCCGACATGGCAGAAAGAGGTCAGAAATGCGGCTCTAATCCGCTGCTACTCGACCGAGAACATCTACTTACTTGTTTTTTGTCGCGGTTCGTCTCGACGCGAGCGACGTTAAGCAACGCGTTTAACATTTTCTCTGCAAGTTCTTATTTTCAGACTGTATAAAATCGATACAACGGTGAACAGAGAATGGACATTCAGAGAAGTTTTGTAATAATTCCAGTGGAACATTAACGCTAAGCCTACCACTGCCGATCAAACGACCGGTTTTTATTGAAATTACTGAAATTATGAAGTTACTTGCATGTAAATTGTTTCGATTAATTTTTTTTTATCCGAGCGCGTATCGAAGTAAAAATTGCACAAAATCTAAATAGAGCCTTGTTATTTTTATAAGCTAAAACATTTTAGTTACATTTGGTACTTGGCAGATTTAGTGTCAAAAAACCGTTGAAAGTAATGCAGCGAATCGATGTAACTAGTTGGCTAGCGAAGGGTCGAAAACGTTGACTCAACTGCGAGAGCAATGTTGTACATTTTCCGTTTAATTTCCAGCTACTAAAATTACGTCGAGAAAATCGTGTAAGAGCACGAACGAGAGAGAAAGATAAGACGGTTACGTCTAAATCGTCCTTGAATGTAAGCGGAGACACCGCGCGTGCAGCGTACAGACTATAAGAATGTAGCGGGCGCGTACGCAGGGTATTTTCAGTAAGTCGGTAGGCTTCGGAACTGTATACGCGCGCGCGCGGCATAAAAGAAAAATTGAAAACAGTACGGCGCGGTGCGGCCGCTCGATTTTACTCTCCGGTTATACCGGGGGTTATCGAGAACATAGATTCGAGAGGGTAGCGTAATGCCCTATAAAGGGTCAAGCGGTTAAAGCCTTCGACGGGCGACCCTAGGCTCGCTGGCCGGGGAGGACCGTACGGCGATTAGCGACCAATGACATTTTAGGTTACGTAAAATAGATTCGGACACAGCCGCCGGTGGTATCCGCGTAGCCCTTGTTACCTGTCTAGCAGCAGTGGTCGGAGTTAACGCGGTTCCCGCGATAATAACTCGATACGTTGGCTCGGTACGTGTCTCCGTTTCGTAAATCTACCGTGCATACGTTGCCCGGCAGTGGGGAGAACGCGCGAGGAGTGGGGAGAGTCGGAGGACACCGCAGGAACGCGACGAGAATCGAACCAAGTGCTCGCGAAACTGTATTAATCTCGATTGCGTCGAAAATCGGTAACAATTAATAAACGAAATTCTCGTTATCAACGATTTAATAAAATATATATATAACAAACGTTGTTTCGGAAATAACGTACGTATCATTTTCGATGCACATTTACCAAGCGGTGCACGGGTCCGCATCGTTCCGAAACAATGTTTCGACTCATCGACTCTGTGGAAACGGTTAGGGTAAAAAGTTATCGGTATTGCGGCGAACCTGTCCTCGCAACGCGCGCGAGGCTGGTCTCTGGAAATATCGGAAGATTTTCGACATCGATCCCTGGTTCGGAAACGCTTTCCAATTATTTATCGGTTTTCCATTTTCGTCGGGTGTGCGCGCGTGTGCCGCATCAGAAAATGAGATACGAATTGACCATGATCATACGTTACGGCCGTAAAGTGGACAAAATCGATAGCGGCCGAGCAATCCACTTAACGGCATTCTCTAAGCAGCCGCTGAACGCGATAAATCGAAGGCTGCGGACTATTTAGATATGCCGTAACGATACATCGAACGGCCGGTGCAATACGAGATAGGGAACAGATTAAACGCTAACGAACGAACAGTTCCTCGCTCCGTACCGGCCGCTCGGCCGGCAATCGAATTCGTTCGATCGACTTTTTGGAATCGCGCGCGCGGCTCTCCCCGCTCGACGATCGCTACGAGGGCGTTACGACGCGCGACGGTCACGATTATTATTAAACTAACCGTGGTCGCGCGACGCTCGACGCTATCGTATAATACGGAGGCCCGACTACGCGCAATAGCCGCTGGACTCCGTCTAATGGTACACGCGAACAATACGATCGGTGGATTTCTCGACGAAATTCTTCCAAAAACAATTTCCGCGAATAATTTCGTTTCGGATTGGTATTCGAAAGATATTTCGCGGCAGGTTCGAACGAGATTATCGACACGGATCACGGAAAACCGGACTCGAGTCGAAACAAAGCTTATTCGAAAAGCTCGCGACGAATCTTAGCTTCGCGAAAGTTTCGCTCGTTACGAATACAGAGCGAATCGACTATCGATCCGGGAAATTCCATGGAGTCTCGAGGGTTGAGAAAAAAAATATCGCGCGGGGGGTGGGGTCGAGTACGGGAACGAGAGTAAGGCCTCTAACGCGATACCGGTGGACGCGTCCTGGCACACATTTATGTACGTGCTCGCGCGACGACAGGATGCGTTTTAATAATTGATATATCCGCGGGGCGGAAAGAAAATATGATCGTTGCGCAACGTCGGCGCGAACCGAAGCCCGCATGTCGCAATATCGAGGTTGAAACGCGGCAGCCCTTTTCCGTGGCGATTCCCCGGTCGGAAACCGTTTCAAGGAACACAGCCGGCACACGGGGGGGTTCGTCAATCCTTGGGAGTGAACGCCCACGAGCCAAATCCCCCGAAACCCGACGCGCGTTCTTTTTCCTCGGGAATTACGCTTGCCATTGACGATAGATGCTGCGTCATACGCACGGCACGCGCAATATCGTTTCTCTGTCGCAAGATCGTCGGCCGCGTTACTTACTGTACAATGACAGTAGGAACGCAGCGTAGGGGAGAGGGAGGGGAATGCGCGAGAAAAGCCGTGGAAGATACGAGGGGCTGCGGGGTGGGGGTTGGGCGAAGGTAGGAGGAAAAGAGAGTGAGCGGGGTGGGGAGGGAGAGGGCGAGTGCGAGAGACAGAGATACAGAGAGAGAGATAGTCGCGAGAGCCACAGGGAACAAATAGGTGACGCGCGCGCGTGGATGGAGGTTGCTCAACTTGACATCGCTTTCGTGACGTCATACAAAATCACTTTACCTCGAGACGAAAGCAACCGCGTTCCCGGTCCCCGCTGTCTTCGTGCCCGTACGGACCCGTGCTCGTACGTCGATGGAGTCGGGAACAGAGAGCGATAAAGAACACACGGACGACGAGACGATGAGAATCCCCGGAGAGAGAAAGAAGGGGTGAAAAAGGCACCGAGCGCGCTCTCTCTCGCACACGCGCGCACTGCACGCGCGCACACACACGCGCAACAAGAGAGAGAAAGAGAGAGGGTAGAGACGATGGTGTAAGTCTGTCGGCGAGCGGTACCCGCTCCTCCGCTCCGCCGACTGCCGGAGGACGTCTCTTCTTTGTTCTTCCTTCCTGCTCTCGCAGCCACTCTCGGAGCTCCGCCACACACTCGGCTGACTAACGGAACGAAGTTAATCGGAGCACGTTAGAGCTTCTTGCCGTCTCTCTCTCTCCTTCTATCTATCTATCTGTCTGTCCGTTTGTTTGTCCGTCTCTCTCTTTCGTTGCGTCTCGAGTCCCTTCGCGTCACTGTTGCACTATTTGATTTTCTATGCGCGTGTACGGACACAGGTAATACCGCGATCGACGGCAGTACACCGAGATAGGCTTCTTCCTTGGACGCGCCGCAATTAGATCTGGTCGGCCGTTAAAAGTACCCTAGCACGCGACACCTAACAGTTCGATTACCGTGCGTATGCCTCCTCGCGAAACGATTCGACCGAAGGACGAACGCGCACAGAAAGAGACCGAGATACGCGTATGTACGTGTCTGTGTTTGTATGTGTATATATATGTATATATATATATATATATATGTGTGTATAGATGCTATAGCGGGTTTGCGTGTACGCGACGGTACACGGTCGCGAGTACAGCCGGGACGGATACACACGTACACGAGCGAAGAAGAAAACACCGCGTATCCGTACTGTTAGTCGAAACGAGTTGCTTCCGACCGACAACGTTCGTACGCAAGCAAGGTCGGAGCACGACTGAGCGCGTACGCGAGCCGACACTGGCCGAGCGTGTGGCCCACGACGCGGAGATACCCGACCGAACGTCGTACCGCTACGACACGAGTTCCGAGTCCTTCGCCCCTCCCCTCCCCGCCCCTCTATCTATAGTTTGCTCGACCCCCTCGCACCGCCGCGGACCGCCGCACCGTACCGACGCGACGACGACGCGCGCGTTCTTCCTCCTTCGTCCCCTCTGCCGCGATCTCTTCGCTACATCTCGTGCTTAAACTCGTACACGTCCTTCGGTGTACCGGAGATACGTAACGCGATTTTTCCGCGCGACGACGACGACGACGACCGAACCCCGCGACCGATACGCCTAGCCCCACACCCGAAAAAGCCTATTTCGAATTTTAATTCTCTCGCTACCCGTGCTTCTTTCTCACGGGATCGAGACTGGGGTCGGCTACGGATCCATGCCGAACAGGTGTGAGGCAACAAGGTGGGGGCCCGGGGTTAAAGAGACTAGGGGAATGCTAAGCGATTCGCGCTCGACGCACGCTCTCCAACCACACTGTGCTCTTGCTATTTGCTCGCGTTATTGCGCTCGCGAATTTCACGTTCGACCGCCGCACCGCACCGCACCGGTTTTCCGCGGAGAGCGCGCGCGTCTTTACTGTTATCTGCTGGCCACTTTGTTATTAACCGGTCATGCGATCTATGGATGACTCTTCCCTCCAGCTCGAACAGAACACCGACTACATCGCGCATGGAAATCGTACGGTTCGACACCACGGAGATTATCAGCGAACTTGGAAAAGAAATCGTCCGGCGGACGTGACCGATCGAGGGTTCGAACATATCGGAGTGAAACCTAACCTGACGCATTCTTCCTGATAACTAGACTGCGGATTTTAAGCATTTATGGGAACGCGTTGGTGGAATTTTTAAAAAACGGTCAATAGAATCTGAGACATTCTATTCTCAATTTTATCTGCTACTCGCAGTCGATTCGACGAATTTTTATTTTGCATAAAAATCCGCAGGCTAGTCGTAACACTCCGTTCGGTTGTGTCCGATACAAATGGCGGCGGAGAAATCTTCTCGAGTATGATAGATGGGAAACCACATTTTGTGAAATATCTCGGTCCTTTCTTAGGAATGTTCGATAGATTGAAAATAATATAACGGTATTTTTAAATTTTCCTAATGTTCTCACAGTTTTAAATTACACCCACTCGTTTTTTAAAGAGATGCGTAAAATCCGCAGTCTACTAATAAATCTGTATGCTATTAATTTCTTTTAAACCGACATAAAATTCTGGTTTGTTTTTATCAATGCGCAGTTATCGCAGAATATAATAGACATACGATAGATATAAATTTTGTTCCTATTTTAGGAAATTACGAACTACAAAAAAGTGCTAATCACCGAAACCGTAAACTAAATCGTAGTGCAATTGGTAGAATTGGTAGAATTATTTTTCCAACGGGATATCGTAGCATTATCTTCCAACCAGGAAATGAACATTCCTCGTTGATAAGTTGTTAACGTGGTTGGTACACCGAAATAATAAAGCGTGTTAGAATACGGAAGACGGTGCGAACCGACCGGCCGACGAACCGGTAGGTGGTTCGCGCTGGATTTAATGGCAGATAGGAAGGGTACATTATACCCAATGGGTTATACGTGGAATTTAGTGGATGTACGCGCGTCTAAGTACCGTAATGCGATATGATAATGTGCCGCGCGTGGTTTTGTGCGAACGTCCACGTGAAATATCGTCGCGAGCGTAGGGGAACCACGGAGGGGAAAAAACGCGTGCTCCTATCGAAACGTTAAACCTGCGACCCTTTTGTTTGTTAATCTCGTTTTCAGCCAGCCTCGAGACCCGTAACTTATTTTTAACGCTAAACCTAACGAGCACCGAAAATGCCTACTTATACGTTGCCGTAGAAAAATTACACGGTCGAATTTATTGGGATTTCTTTATGCGTGCTTAAATCTAGAATAGCGTACGATCATTTCCAACGGAAGCATCTTTATAAATTCAATAATTGTAAAATTCAAAATCTGGAAACGGTAATTTAACGGTTAATTAAACGTAATTAGTTTCATTCTAATCTTAGTTTTATGGAAATGTCGCTGAATTCGATGGATTTCCTCAAATTGAATATTATATTTTATATTATTGTCCAGCGTTCGAATCGATCTCGATGTAAAATCGATGTCTTCCGTTCGGACGACGCGGCATAGTTACGCCTGATCAGCTGGGCAAGACGAAAGCGAAAGCGACTCGATACGTTTAACTTATCAGCGATTAAGCGTGCGAGTTATTAAAACGCCCCCACCGTGCTCGTCATTCCTATCTTCTCGCGCGTTTCTTCCTTTCACCGAGTAAAAGCGAACAATTTAATGCTGGACAGCTCGGTGTAGTTAAATCGCCTCCGCCGAGTCCAGAATATATCTTCTCGATTCGAAGATATCCGGTCGAGATCGTATTGGTCCGAGATTCGCGGGCTCTCGCGACGACGTAACGCCCCGTTAGCGTTGCGTCTATGGCGGCCATGTCCAGAAAATCCAACAGACCAAGGTGACATTCCCTGAGAAAAGTCGGATCAGAAAAAAAAACTAACCATGGCGTCGCGGACACCGGTGTTTTTCCTCCGTGGTGAAAGAAGAAACGAGCTGGAATGTGGTTGAAAAAAAAACGGCGCGCGTTTAAAAATAGACCGTGGAACAAGGAACTTATCGATCGTTAATTACGTAACGGACCGAGGAAAGAGAGACGTTTCGAAAGAGTCACGTGATCGACGATCCCGTCCGCTCCTCTCGATGCCGGCCACTCTTGTGCACGGCTCTACGCGTACATATGTACCTATATCAAGCATAATTCCCCCATCTTGAACGGACCTAATCTACTCGCTATTCATGACCGTTTCGCGTTCGCCGATTTCATTTTCCTGTTCGAGATTATCAACGGGCTATCTCTCTGTTTCGTACACCACTTTACACGGCTAATCTTATCTGCCCCGATCCGTTAACCGGAACTTGTGTGTACGTTGTACAAAGGGAATTGTGTCGTACGACATTTCGCTTTATTCCATTTAACTACCCCTCCTCCACGCCTTGGTGCTCAACGATTGAAATGATTTTTATATTTAAAAACTAAAAGACTTCCAAGCGATCGCTTCAACCTGCCCGGGTAGCGATGAACCTCGAAGAATGACGCAGTTTCCAACTCTGGGTCAAAACGGACCCAGGCGGCATCATCCGAGGTCGAAGCGACACGATTACAATATTTCGCGCTTTTTCTCAGGTTTCGTTTTCTCGTAGTATTTGCGTTGTCGATGCGACGGAGGATCGCGTTTCTAGCGCGGAAATAAATCAAATCATAGTGGAATCAAATCAAATGATTATGCACAGTGCGTGAAGCGCGTGCACCGTAGAAACAATCACGTAGAGAGATAGAGATAGAGAGAGAGAGAGAGAGAGAGAGAGAGAGAGAAAAGGGGGGGGGGAGAGCGCACGGGACACGTCGAATCAGGAAATTGCGACGGATCGATGTTTCGGCTTAACTTGTCGAGCCACGCATTAGCACCGACAACTATTTTTCGGGTTAACGAATTTAAAATGGCTCCGCAGGGCGATGGGGGAACTTTGGCCCCGCTTCCTCTTCTTCCCCCGTGCCCCCTCCTCTGCCCCACTCCACTCGATCGAAACTTCACCATTGAACTGCCGGTGGAATCGCAAAGCAGACATTTCATTGAAATAATCGTAAACATCTGCGAAACAAAGCTGACACATACTCGCGGGGAACATTCACAGAGCAGATTCTATGGCGAACGTACCGGGAAAAAATTCAATTAATTTATTTAAAAATGATCACGAGCTTGCGATGACCGTATACGCGGGCATTAATCGATTAAAATTTTCGTTGGCCGATCGTTCGACCAACACTCGTGACTCGAGATAAATAAATGATTGTTGCATCGCGATTTTTACAGTTTATTTTTATTCGGAAAGTACGCGAACAAACGCGCGAGTCACTGTGCTCGACACTGCTGTGTATTCATTACTCTTATATGTATACAATATATGTATACGTCGTATCTCACCCAATCGATGATAAACACTTATTTCGGTCGACTGCGATTATACATCGGTCGAATAAAAAATACGAGCATCGATTGCAATTGATAATCAAATATTTGAAAGGCAAGCGTCGACCGGCGTCGAACGCGCGATGCCCAACTGTGTGGATCGCTCGCGCGCCATTTAGACAGGATTTTTTCGAAGCGTGGACGTTCGTTTACGTTTAAATATTACTCTCGTTAAGTGGATCGATAGCGTGGGTCTAGAATCTAGAGTCTAGAGTATCTAGTCCACGGTGCAGGAGGCGGGCGGCGTGAATTATTATAAAATACCGAAGAGAGACGGCGGCGGGTGGATGGACGTAACGTTGCTCCTTGAAAAGGATGCATTATTTAAGGAACTCGCGTTTCGAATGGAACGCCACGGGAGCAAGTTTCGGCGCGGCTTTTGTCTCGAGTTTATGCCGTAACGTTTCAGTCAGCTCGAATGAAAGTTATCCTCTGTTAGGACGAGGAAGGGTCGATCGGAGGTGGGGGAAGATGCTCGGTAGGGGAAGAGACTGGCAACCTGGCGGCTGCGGGGGACGCGGGGCTGGGGGAGAAGAGGAGAAACGATGCGCGGTACAGCGCAAAATAGACGCACCGAGGCTCTTACTCGTTTGTATTCGTTTTGCCTCGAACCGACATACTTCCAGCCGATATTGGCTACCGACTCTTCTTTCCGCCTAACCAGTCTATGTTACTTTCCTTGTTTCGCTCGTTTCTGGCCACGGCACTCGAAACATTTTCCGAAGTATCGTCTACGGTCAAACGAAAATTCGAAGGTCGATCGAATCGAAATCAATCGAAAAGAAGGGTCGTTAAATTTTAGAGCTGCCTACGGCCAGAAATCGATTTATCGCGGCCCACGTATTAGCCCTTAGTACTCGAGTGGCCACTCCGAGGCGCGACGAAAAATTCCGAAATCGTTCATCGTATTCAAAATATGTTTTCAGTGGATTATTATTGTTCGCTTTCTCGAATTTCGAGACAGCTAGGGTGCGTATCAAAAGTCCGAATTTTCAAGATATCGACAATCCATCGTCCCCGAAAACTGAAACTTGTTCGTGTTTAATAAATCGCTAAACATTTAAATAACCTATGGTTAATTTACATCAGTTTCGTATGCATAAAATGAACAAAATAAAGAAATGTTTCCAATGTCTGATTACATCTTCTCGTAAGTAGCGTTGTTGTTAGTCGACATATTTTTGCGAAGCGCGACGAACGACACAAATTCTCTCGGTATTTATCCGATTCCGCGTCAGCACCTGTCAGTAGCCATCGTGCAGCCCGAGCAACAAGAAGGGGGGAGGACACCGTGGGCTAGGACTAGCGCGGCAGGCCCGCCATTTTCAACCCTCGACCGGTCACGTGCCACCTCTAAGGCTGTACCGTTTACGAGCCTTTGCGGAGATTTCTACGGCTTTGAATAATTTTCATGCTCGAGGTAATCGGCGAGAGAGAGGGGGTGAGAGAGAGAGAGAGAGAGAGATTGTTTTTTAGTTCAGTTTGCATCGAGTAAAAATCCGATGGTGCGGAAAGTCGAGAGGCTGAGAACCGCTGGTCACGATAGGGTCTACAGTCGTAAACGTATTCGGCTACTCGTTCCGCTCACAGATATATCTATAAATCAGACGGTTATCGGGCATTCGGTCGATGTGGCAGATTGAATTCAACCTTGATAATATATTTATCGTAGTTAATTTATCGCGTAACACCTCTTTTAATACCCGGCGTGCGACGCGACCGCCGCCGCCGCCATGGAAAGAGAGAGAGAGAGAGAGAGAGAATCCGTGTAAATAATCGTCGAATAAAAGAAGGGTAAACAAGGTCGGACCGTCGGGGTAAAGGCTCGGGATCCAATGCATCGAACGGTCAACGACGTTCTGACTGGTGCGCAGACGGGTCCGCGCAACACGTGACCAAGCACCTAGCCAGCGAGAGCGTGCCTAGTCGAGTGGGGAAAGCCTTTTCCCTAGAGTTTCGTGCACGAGTAATGACAATCGAGGTTGCGAGAGAGGAAGGTGTATGATTGCGACGTGATGCGAATCGAGACTGCCACCGAACTTTCCTCGATATTACAGCGGCGCGCACACCGGTCAACTCCATTTACCCGAGAATTTCGGATGAACGGCCATTCGAGTTACAAGCATTTTCCAAATCGGTATTCAAGTTACAGGAACGAACGATCGCGGGAGCGCGAGCTCCTTGCGCTGGCAACGGAAAGGCGAAACGGCGAGGATAGAAAAACCCGCGTCAGGACTCGTTTCGTTGCGGAGCTGTCGCTTCGTCGGGAGCGTTGCACTCCGGGACTAGGGCTGCAAACGAAGTTCGGGCCTCTCGAATCGCACCGATTGGATCCGATCTTTTTTCTAATCTGTCCTTCGGCCTCCAAGATACGCTGTTCCGAACTTTCATTATACAGGCTGTCCCATTGACATTGTTATTTAGGCAGATACGGAAAACTGTTCGGAAAGAGAGAGAGAGAGAGAGAGAGAGAGAGAGAGAGAGAGGGAGAGTTGTCATATTTGGAGGGGGACATGACTCTGTATGGGCCAAGGTCGTCCCAAGGATATATTTTCCTTACTAGTAAGATTTTTTTAACTATTTATTATTTAACTCTATTCCTTTAAACTATTTATTATTTAACTTTCCTTAAAAATCCAATTTCCAATAAAAATCCAAAATATATGAGTCCATAAAAAAGAAATTTGTAAGTTTAGCTTTAAAATCACTCAAGGGCAATCGGTCCTAAGATCTATTTCTCCTATAATATTTATAATATTGATTTAGTAGCAGCTTCAGAGACATATGAAATCATTTGGAAATGCTGGAAACAATGTTTGCTCGACACTTTTCATTCGGTGGGTTCGAGACGTCCCGCCCCTTAGTCGCTCTAGGGTTAAGCTCGTAACGGTATCTTGTTTCCCCAGTCTATCGATGTCGAATTGGGGTCTTTAGTGACCCTGGTCAAATTTTCGAGGGTCTCGAATACCACTGCAGGCTACACGATAGTTCTCGATAAGAACGGTACTTTGAATAATTTGTGGCAGTAGGCAGAACTCGAGCTGGGAGGACTGAAATTTTTCCAGCACCGATCAAACGGTGGAGACTTCTTAACGAGCGAGGGTGAGAAACCGTCCCTATTTCTGGTGTGTGCCGAGGCCTGATTCTACGGGCTGCGAACTGCCTAGGATTAGAAGCTTGTTTGTCCTCGCGACGGAATCCTCGGATTTCCGCTTTCGAGCAACGATTTTCGGTCTATTTTTACTTGTTGCGAGAAGAGGCCGCCGGTCCTGCTTGTTACACCTCCGAAAACTAATCCCTCGTCGCGTGTCTAGCGCCCCGATGTGTTTTTCCTTGCGGCCGCCGTCGATTCTGCGCCGGAGAAAATTTTCTAATAACATTTAGCCAATAAAATTAAAACCAGAATACGCTTCAAGTACAAAGTAAAAATGGAATATTTAAGGAATACCGTACGTCAATCTGACAAGAGACGAATCAAGTTGGGAATAGGTTCTAGCGGAAACGGTGGTTTGCTGTAACCCTGGAGGCTCGTATGCCATACTCGGATAGCACGCGATGTCTTAAAGACGTCTTGCTTCATACGTCTTACAGACGGTGTTTTAACGTCTGAAATAAGACGTCTTTTAAACGTCGAACGAACGTCGTAGAGACGTCTTGGAGACGTACCGTTTCCGCGCAAAAGACGTTCGGGAGACGTCGGAAACCGTTGGGAACGTCTTTAAAACATCCGAATGTCCAAGGACAGACGTTTTTAAGACGTCTTTAGGACGTCTCTGTGTCTTCCTGGGTAATTAATTTCGTAGAATGCAGTTTGCATCGCGCAGGGTTGAAACGTTGAATACCCAATGGGAAGAAGGTGTTTGCCCGGGGTGGATGACCGAAAGAGAATCAAAATCGACGGAATACGTATTCGACGCGGTGCGGCGTGGCGACTACGCGGACGATAGGCTCGCGGCGACAGCGTTCTTCCGTCGAAGGCCACGGTTTCGAGGCTGAGAACACTCGGACTAATTTATTCGAAAATATTCATGCGATGACGAGGATGCTCGGCGTGCTCGTGACCAACTGAACGCGTACGCTAGAATTCACGATAAACAACCTTGTCTGTCCGTTCCCGATAAGAACGAAAACGAAAACATAAATAGCATGCACCCACACCGAGAGACAATCCGCCAATTAAAAAACCGGCAAGGAGGCTCGGCTGGGTCGGAAAAAATCCTTTCTCGCTCGGTCGAACCGGAAAGCTGGAGTCGTCATCGGCTTTTTAAAGCGAGCTACATACAAGCTTTGACCGTATCTCTGTGGGATCGTGGCGGGATCACGAAAGGGCCAAAGGGGTTAAACAACCAAGACCTTTCGAATTCAAGGGTTACGGATTCGCTCTCTTCCTCTCTCTCTCTCTCTCTCTCAGTCTTTCATCCTTCGTGAATTCACAGGACTCTGTTCGTTGACTTTACGGGAAACATTGAGATTTAATATCTCGAGAAGGACGTCGCGGCGTGGCCACTCGTAGAGAAAGGAAGTTCGCCACAGAGAACAACTCGAAAGTTGCACACCGCTCGCTTCGTAACCGAGCGTATCCTGCTTTAACAGCAAGCGCCGCCGATTTTTCGTTCGACGGACTTTAAATGCCCGGCCGATTGACCTCTCGAACATCTAGCGCTGGACTCCCGTTCAAATTGCAGGCGATGATTTATTAGATCTTCTCGCGCGGGAACATTCCCGAGATAAAGAATCCGGAAGCAGCGGCCTCTTTTGGTAGTCCTATCGTCCGAGACTAATTATCGTAAGTACAAATCACAAACATGGACTTATTGAAATTCAAATTGGTCCAGCTTGGAGTAAGAACTGTGAAACGAGCAGCCCGATACCATCGAAACTAATTCAAAGATGGAGAGCCGGGAGGATTTTATTTCATCGGACAAATTACGAGCGCGGACTCGTGCAACGTGCCTGGAACCCGAGGCTCCTTTCCGTCCATCGTCGGAGCTATTTCGAAGAAAGCCTCGGTTTCGGAAAGGAGGGTAGAAAAAGGACGTTCGTCACGGCGGCGGCGGCGGCGGCGGCGGCGGCGACGGCGGGGAAGGAAAGATGCGGCGCACGGTCGAGAATCAGGAATTTCCTTGAAGTTTGATTTTCATGTTTGGCCTCAGCGACCCGGTGCGGCGCGGCTCGACGCGACGCGACGGCGACGCGGCCGCTGCTAACCGAGAAAAATTGCAGTGTACTCGCGAAGGACGGTCGAGGAAGCGGAGAAGGGTATATGTATAGCGATGGCAGGAGGAGGCAACGGAGGGGAAAGAGAACGCAGCCGGCTCGCCGGCGACGCAACGGAGATGGAATCGAACGGTGGAACACCGGCGAGATAGGGGAACAGAGCCGCGCGAAGGGGAAAACGACTCGGAACTCGTGTCGTAGCGGTATACTCGTTTTCTTCTCGGCACCCGCGTATCTCGTTGCCACGAAATTGAACAACCGCGACACCGCACCGTGAGCACCGAGCGAACGCTCGCAGAATTTCCCCTCCCTCTGCCCGCCCCTAGACTACCAATTATTTATATTATATTTCTTTTTGTCATCGCGTCGCGTCGGTCCATACAGCGGCTCCAAAAACCGTTCGTACGCCGTGCAATTCGATTCCATTGAACTCTATTGGTTTCTCTGCTCGGGTATCGATCCCGCTTAATAATAAGAATTTTCTGCAATTCCACGGCTTCGACTCGCTGTGGACGTTATCGGTTTGTTTTTCGAGATTTCTCTGAAATTCCCTGTATCGTTTAACCCTCGTGCGGCCAACCGGGTACCTCTTCACTGGATTTCTTTCAACAATTTTTTAATGTTCCTCTGAAAATATCGAGGGTCGGCCATTGTTCGCTGACATAATTAAGTAGTCTCAAAATAAGAATTTGTGCAAAAGTCTGCTGAAAGCGTCGAATACCAAAGGTTTGAAATTATCGATACATTTTGCTTGGCTACACAGGGCAATAGTTTACTATAAACAGGATCCTCGACGAGCATATTGCTGGCGATGAATAACCACTGGCACAGACTGTGTCAATATTTGGTATAATTGTGATTTACCTGGCTCATCTGGGAACACCGTTTTATATCTCCACGGACACCGTTTCACGATTTTTCCCGGAGTCCGAAAGCGAAAATCGGTTCGACCGGCCCGCCGCGCTGCACCGAGCCGGCTAACCGGTCGGTCAATTATTGAATATTTCCGTTTTGTTCTTAGGGAGCGAACCTCGAGGAAGTTTCGCTGAATAAATAAACTGAACGGACACGTGATATTCGCGGTGCGTCTTGGGTCACGGGAGCGATATTCGCGAAGGAAGGCGGCTGGCCGTAGGGACGGTCGATCGGCAGGAATTAAAATATCGAGCGTCTCGAATAGGAGAGCGCAGTACTCGAAAGCTGCACGGTGCAAGAGGAACGAACGGGGAGTGGAGGGTCCGGGGAGAGCCATAGAGAAAGAGAGCGAGCGAGCGAGTGAGTGAGAGAGAGAGAGAGAGAGAGAGAGAGAGAAAGCGAGCGAGGGAAAGAGGAAGAGAGAGAGAGCGAGAGAAAGAGAGAGAGAACAGGGCACGGAGAGGAGATGAGCAGGAATGAGAATAGCAAGCGTCTCGAATAGGAGAGCGGAGAACTCGAAAGCTGCACGGTGCAAGAGGAACGAACGGGGAGGGGAGGGTCCGGGGAGAGCCAGAGAGAAAGAGAGCGAGCGAGCGAGTGAGTGAGAGAGAGAGAGAGAGAGAGAGAGAGAGAGAAAGCGAGCGAGGGAAAGAGGAAGAGAGAGAGAGCGAGAGAAAGAGAGAGAGAACAGGACGAGGACCCCGCCTGGAGGAACGAGGACAGCAGGACTCGAGTAGTCCTGGCTGGTTCCGTCCTCGTTTTACTCTTTCGAACTGCGCCGGGATCCCCTTTCCTCGTCTCTTCCGTTCGTTTTCTCGTCGGGTTGGCGAACGAACCAACCAACCAACCAACGAACCAACGAAAGACAGAGGCTTTTGTTCTGGCTCGTGTACCGGATAATCCATGTTTATACGATTTTGGTCGATGCCTTTCGCGTAATATTATTGGACGGGCATCGGCGGCGCACAGTCATCCTCCTTGGCAAACAGAGCGAGAGAGGAGTAGAAGGACCCTCGTCACTTTCGAACGGCAGATGTTGTTCGATTCCTCGCGGACATGCTAATGAATATTTCGACGCCGCGTTGCCGGCTGTGCCACGCCACCGCGCCGCCTCGATTACTTCTTCTTTTTCAGGTTGAGGTAGGTCTGGGGAGCGCACCGCGAGCATAAGTCGATCGCTCTGTCGCACACCGGTCAGCATCGGCAAAAAAACCTCGGAAAACCATCGAGACCGAACGTGTCGTCGGCAAACACCGTGCACAAACTCGAAGCAACCCTCGACGTCGGCCGAGTCTCGCGCTAAGATTTCTCTCTGTGCTGATTTTACCGCATAGCGCTATCTCTATCGAGCCTCTGCCCCCGGACACACTGTCAGCTCCGGAAACCGAACGTTTCTTCCAAATCATTTCCATTCTACGTGACTTTTTCAATTTGACGCGCACGATACGGTTTTCTCATTCAGTGCCGAAATGTTTGGTAATTTATTAAACGCGATCGATAATGGGAAAAATCATATTATTGCAGTGAATACATAGGCCATAGGCGTACGCTAAACATAAACTTTTTTCAAGAAATAATGGACGGGCGAAGCGAATCGCTGTGACCATAAAATAAATCGCGGTGCAAGGGGTGGACAAACGAGATCGGACATAAGCCTGTGTCGTCCTTTCCAGCAGATCTCGATCATTGGTTCGCGAGAAGACCTGGTTGACTAAATTTCGTAACGTTAAATTAATTCCATCTATTTTACAGAAACGACGCGCGTCGGAAGAAAAGCGAGCCGAGTTAGAGCGAGAGCATGACGAAGGGTAGGGGGGGGGGGG
>CM052207.1:13466160-13524024 GCA_028454225.1 Lasioglossum leucozonium
GAGAGAGAGAGAGAGAGAGAGAGAGAGAGAGAGAGAGAGAGAGAGTCGAAGAGAAAGAGTGGGAGAAACACGGCCGGCTGGAAAAGGATGGGGATAGCCGCGTGACAATCGTAGAAGGAAGAACGGTAGACGAGCCAGAACAAAAAAGTGCTCTCTCGTTCTGTCCGCCGGAGAGAGAGATGCGAAAAAATGAAGGGAGAAACGACGATGAAGTTCGAGGGACGAAGTGGAACGCGAACGAACGAACGAACGAACGAACGAACCGTGGTCCATGGACTCGTCTTTGCCATCTCCGTTCATCCTGCCTGTTCCCTGTTTCCCCGTTTCCCTCTGCGCCACGCAGGACGCGGTCCACCCTTACACTGTATCGCGTAACATTCTGGACTGCGAGCTACACACCGATCCCACATCAGGATTTACCAGTTCAGAATCAATATACGCTCGTCCGAAAAACTCCCAACCCTTCGCACCCAACTCTCTGGACCAGTGGTCTTCGAACTTGGTCAATTTAAGGAACCCTTACGAGCATAACATTATTTCGCGGAACCTGGCATCATAAACAATAGATTCTAACAATAATGTCTACGGACGCCGCGGGCTCGTTCGGTCAATTCTTTAGTTTTTATTATTTTCATCATTTTCATGAATACTTTACGGTAGGTATAGTGCTAACAAACTATTATTACTAGACTGTGGATTTTATTAATTGGCAGAATCGAGTAGATGACACATAAAATAGCCATCGGACGAGATTCGTGTCACCGGAATTTTATTTGCAACCAACTAAAATTATTAGGCGAAAAAATTAATTTTTCATGTAGCTCCGGTTTCTTGTAATTGCTGGAGGCAATTTTCATTTTGCATACAATTCCGCGGTATAATCATCGCATACATTATTCCCGTCCGTTTGTCGGACGCGTCTCGTCCTTCCCCGGCCAATCGATTCCCCTCGTTTCGCTCTCTTACCTTTTCCTTAATGTCTGCACAAGGCGATTCACCTAGCTCGATAATCTAAAAATTACTCCTAACCTATTTACCCGGCGACGGTAGCGCTCTGTCGCGGATCACCGTCGCGTAATTTCGCGAAAACATTCTGTATCTGTCGTTCACGAGAACGAGATTGAAAACGACGAATCATTGTTGCCCTGGCGGACGAGCACAGTCATCGGACTTGTTAGATTTTGGTGACGAACCGCTTAGAAAACAAATTACTACAAAATTGTGTGGTCATCCAGCAAGCTTTTACAAATATTTATCTACCTTGTATTTAGGTTTTACCCACTTTCAATGTCTTCTTAGAACTCTTGTCACGCTTTTGTTGACGATTAGCATATTCATTATAGATTTTTATGTTTTTGGATGATCACTAAAATGTGAAAAATAAATGTTTTCCACCGGGATTCCACGTAGATTTTCGAAATTAACATGTGCAATGGGTTGAAAGTAATATAACAGTATTTTTAAACTTTCCTAATCGTATTACTGTTTTAGATTACTAATTTTTTCATAAATGCATAAAATCCTAATCACTAGCAGGAGTTAAATAAAAATTCATTTCATCCCCTAATTTATATGTTTTCTATGTCACCTTTCCAATTTCTTCATGAATGCATAAAAATCCACTAATCACAGATTAATTTACAATCGAGGTGTAAAAATATTCGTCGAAAATTCCAACTTAAAATTGCAAGTCTGACATCGTTGACACCGACCTAGGGGTTAATCTGTATATTCTAATGCACTGCTATTCTGGATAGAACGGTGATCGGTTGGTCCGCCACCTTGCTTCTTTATCGGAGCACCTAGAGTCGGATCGCGTGAATCACCCGGTGAATATTCTCTGGCTGCCTCTCTCCCCCTACTCCTATCACTCTCTCTCTCTCTCTCTCTGTTTGTTTGCCTCCCTTTGTCAGTTCTCCTCTTCTCTCAGCCGAGAACGAATACACGGAAGGGCGAATGCACAGAAAGAGAGAGAGAGAGAGAGAGAAAGAGAGGTAGAGGGAGAAATATGTGGAGAGGAAGGGAGAGAGAGCACGCAGTTGCGTTGACGGCGTGTCGGTGTGCACCGGGAATCTGTGAACAGCCGGTTTAAGCCGGAGAGGAAGAGGAGGAGACGGCGGTCGATCGATTTTCATCGTGTTTCAAAATTCTCTATGCGCGTCCTGACCAGGAACTAACCACTTATACCGGCGGCCAAGTATCGGCCGTTCTTTTTCTACAGGTTAGCAGCTTCGTCACCGCAAGCGGTTTTCCGAAAAAAGACACTTCATCCCTCTATTTCGCGCCCGCCCTTAACCAATTATGCCGGATTCTCAATCCTTCGTCCAGCGACACGACTCCGACGCGACGTTGCGGACCGGAACCATTATCTTTCAGACGTATCTGGACCCGTTTACTATAGACATTTTTTTTTTCTCCAAATTAAACTATCCTCCACCGGATCCTTTTCATCGGACAGCGAAAACTGGTGGATGCAATATACATATGAAGAAACATCGAGTGAATTTAATATCGCTTAATACCATTATTTACAAGCTATTAAAATTATTCAGAGAAGAAATCAATTTTGCGATGCAAGCAATTCAGCATAAAGACCCGCAGTTTGTTCATTAGCGTTTCGGTAGAACGTCAAGAATAAAGCATCGTACATACCGAATGAAATGTAGCAGAGCTAAAGCATTAACCGATTTCCAAGCTAAAATAAATCCTGTGCTGTTTAAATGTTTTGGGACTTTGTCTGCGTAAATATATAATTTAAAAAAATGGTTATGTCCGTTTAATACTATGAAATGGGACGCTCAATTTTTGTTTCACTCGATACGTTACTGTGATTTGTGGGAATTTCTTAGGCCGCTAGGTTGGCACTCAAAGTATCAGTTTTACCGTCGATTTTGGCCGTCTGTCCAACGCGGAACGGCGTGTTAGGCCACGTTCACAATTGCGACGGGGTTTTTCCAAAAAGACCGGCCTCCCCTCTAATTTTTGAACGAAACCCGATAATGGCGGAGTTTCCATGTCGAACACACGGCGATATTGTTGCAGTTTGTTCGGTGGCGCGACCTCTTTGCGATTCATTGGTCTCTGTTACATTACACGGGGCGCAACGAGTGTTCCGTCGGGGGTCAATTCATCCCCTCCGGGCACGCGGCCGGCTCGAACTGGGTTTACTCGTCCGCCTGTCGGCTTTTTGGTTAATCGAGTGCGGTTATTCGTAAATATTGAAAAGCGCGTTTAGATCCTCCCCCCGCCGCCTCTTCTTCGACACCCAACCGGTCCACCCCGCCGCCCCCGCCTCGCCCCGCCCCGTTCGACCCTCTCCTCGACGCGATATCGATCGTTTGCTTTTTGGGTAACGAATTAGAACTGTTTGCCGCGGGGTCGGGTAATTTGATAATGACGTTTCGCGCGCGACAAATCTCGCCGATCATCGGTCGCTCGAGCATTTTCGTATCGCGATCCGAAGGGCACAATTCACGGGACTGATTTCGCAACCCGGGTAACCGTCGTTTCGCGCACCCGTTTACGCGTTCGATATCAATCCCCAAAGTTCCCATAACAAACATTTAATTGCAAATCGTCTAGAACCTTTAAACAATCGATTTTTCCTTTTTTTTTCTTTTGTAAAAAAATATTTCTGCAAAAGCATTTGTCCAAGAATTTCTTTTGGTTCGTGCCAATCAGAATGCTACTTCATGCTTTTGTTATTGTTCCCGATAGAACAGCTATTGTTTTCATACGCCATTATTCGAAAAATTATAATTCCTAGTTTTATGTATCGCGAATTCAAAAAGTTATATTGTACGGTTCCAATAATAGAGACTATGTACGCAAAACTTCAATATACAAAATGGCCGGCCAATCTCTTTACGAAAATTTCCAAACAAGCCCTACAAAAGTGCGCTGCAGAAGAGAAAACCCCCTCGACCAAAGAACGAAGATTTTCCGGAACATTATAAATATTTTTCCTTGAGAACCAGATCGTGTTTAATATTTCGAAAAAACGGGACAAACGATTGCAAGTATTTTATGGTTGTCAAAGAGAGAGAGAGAGAGAGAGAGAGAGAGATCCGCAAGGGTCGAAGGGATTTCGCAGTAGAGTATATGGTGTCGGGGAAACGATCGTAGAGTCAATGGGAATTCGGGGGCATTCGGCGCGTCAAGCAGGGGCACGCGTTAATAGACGAGAAGACAAGAGTCCCGTTTCACTTTCTATGGGTGCTGTTCGATCTCTGGTTCGGGTTGCGTCGACCGGGCCCTTACCATTCCAGTTAGAGACTTTCACCTAACGTTATGCAAACTACTGAAAATTCGAGCAGCGAAAGACTCGCTGTCCCTCCTACTTTTAGACTATCGTTCTCAGGGTCGCGCGTGCCTCGACCTATTTTTATTACCGGTCCGCACCGAACTTCTAATCGATCGGCTGGAAAACAAAAATTAATTTCCCTGGATCTAATCGTCTCTGTTTCGCATAAATTATGGAACTTATTCGACAACGGTTGCAACAATTTTCTAACGGAATCAATTACCAACGGTTGAGGATCCCTCAATGAGTTGCCCAAAAACAACAACAATTTCGTTCATAATCTAGCAAATTCTATGGACGAATATACATACATTGAATTAATTTAGTTTAAAATAACGTAATATAAAATAACTGATAAGCTCGTTTTTTTTTTAATCTTGACATCGACGACTTTCATAATTATGGGCTTATTTAGCCGAATCGTTAAAAAGTCTATTAATAGGCTTTCGGTGAATAAAGCGTGACGTAAGAGGGATAGTTTATTTTATCTTGACCGCGAGGAAGTTTCTTTTTTCAGCGTGGGAAATTTTCCGCCGCATGCAACAATTAGAAATTTCCACGAGCCCCTGTGCAGCCCAACGATAATACGCTAACAAAGTTCCTGTTAGAAATAATTTCTCTGAAAAATTCAAGTGGGCGTTAGCGGAGGACGCGAACCGCGTCTCGCGCGGTTCACACATTCGAGGTAAACACGGTTTTTACATCGCGGTCTAATAATAAGGACGGGGAGGTCCGAAGAAAGATGGCCGATAATTAATAAAAAGAAATATTTCGGGGCGAGTCGGCGCAAGCTGTGGCGACCATCCAAATTGACGAATCAGATTACGGGAACCAGGCGGGCCGAGGGTTCGTTAAAACTTGATGTCCAAATCGCTGGTAAAACACCAACGACTGAAAGAGGTTAAGAACCTCTTGCGCGTTTTCCTTTTCCGCCGGGCTTTTCTCCGTTTCGGGCTGGCCCCGATAATCGGATTATTTTGGTGTGGTGCGTAAAACATGCTCGTTATCGGACGACGGTGACGACGAGGACGACGACGACGTCGGCGGCGGCGCTACCGGCGCCGACAGCTTTTCACAGTTAGTCGCGCCACGCCGGAAGATCGATCAGCATGGATGGTCTCGTGCATGATATGCCTATTACGCTGGCATCACGCTATCAGAATCTCCTTGTCCTTCGATGCTGATCACGCTGTCCAACGGTTATTTTGCGTGTCGATCACCATAACATTTTCTTTTTTTTTGTCCACAACAATCCCCGGTTTTTCATGACCCGAATTTCTTTAACCGATTACCGTCGTATCGTATTGTTCCCAGGCAGAGTTGGGCAGTAATTAATTCGTTCGTAATCGATTTCTGTAAACGATTATTCAATGTAATACAACTGTAAATCAATAATCACGATTACCTTCTGTAATTTGTAATCGTTAGACTCCGGATTTTATGAATTTTTTACGAAAATTAGTAGGTGCGATTTAAAACGGTACAAAGATTAAAAAACTGCAAGAGCGTTAATATAATATTTCCACTACATTCAAATTATTAGTGAAAAATATCAAATTATATTTAGCCCCAGTTTCTCCATAGTAATTATTAATCAGTAATTTTTAAATCATTCAACGATTAATTATACGTTTTATGCAAATCTGTACTGGATATTTGTACGTTGAAAGTTGTATCAAAAGCAAATTACATTAAAAATAAATAAATAACTTGTTCCAAGGATTTTCTATGTAAAAAAATATATATAGTATATGTGTATATATATATATATTTCTAAAAAAAATGTTCAAAGTGTCATTATCATAGCAAAAGTACAGATTAAATTATAATCAAATACGTGATCATCTCATGATAAATAATTAACAAAGCAATCAAGGAATATTGATTACAACTTCCGATTCCTTTCCTATTCGTTAATCAATATGATTACTTATTATGCAGTGATCAGCAGATTAATAATTGCAGATTAATATTAATCGTAATTCCGAATCGTTAATCGGATTAAGTTTTGCCCAACTCTGTTCCCAGGTTGTTAAAATTATTCAAACAATAATGCACAGGCCTCTCGTAAAGTCATGGGCTTTTCAAGATTTTTCGCTATCAGGATCAGAGTTAAACGGCCCTGGGAATGAGTAATCGACAAGAAACAAAATGGAAATGTAATACACAGAGTGCAGCAAGCAGCAGGTGCTAGCCGAGAAAAAACCCAATGCCGATGTCTCCGGGACGTCTATTTATCGATTTGCGCAGCGATGGTGTGTACAATGCCTCTTACTACAGAACTTGTGTTGCCACAGAGCAAGATGGAGAGAGGAGAGGGAGAGCGGGAGGGAGGGGGAGAGAGAGAGAGAGAGAGAGAGAGAAAAGTCGAGATATAGGTGGGGATGAGATCAGATTTCGAAGGATCGAACCGTGAGCAGGTATTCTCGCGAGCAGATTCGATCCCGATAACCGAACCTCCTCGTATTCATTTAGGAGACGTTTTCGACGTCTCTCGAACGATTCGAACGCGATGCCCGGACACAGTCCAATTATCGTGGGACTAATCGACGAGCCAAGGATTGTTTAAATACATTATTATCGGCGACGAGCAAACGTTGATCCCTCTGCTGGGACTGCGCGCGCTCGATATCCTCGTTATTTAACCCCCTTCGCGGAAAAGATCGTCTCGTGGTTTGCCGTTTGGTTCCGTAATCCCATTTTTTTTTCTCGAACCAACAAGATCGTTCCGTTATAATCGGATCGCGGGTTTTACGCGTTTACACGTTAGAAACGAGCAGGTGTAAATTCAAACGGAAAAAAAACATTAGATGAATTTAGAAAGACTGTTGTATTATTAGACAGCGGATTTTATGGGTTTATGACAAAAACGAGTAAGTGTAACTTAAAACGGTAAACGCATTGGAAGAATTTAAGAACATTCTTATGCTATTGTCAACCTGCTAAACATATTAAGAAAGAAAAGAAATTTCTATATCGCTGGAATTTCTTGTAATTTAGGTAAAAACATTTTATTTTGCATTTTGCAACATATTAGTCAACAATTTCAGTTTATCGAAAATATCCTCTGTTCTTAAATCACAGCCGCTCGTTTTTACCAGAAAAGCATAAAATCAGCGGCCCAGTTTAACGGCACAAATAAATAATTGCGTTCGAGTCGCCGCGCCGATCCGAGAAAAGTCTCCGCGTTCAATGGGAATGAAACGACGATCGTGGAGTTGCGGTGGCTCTTTGTTCGACGAAAGGTGAACGCAGGGGCGAGTGACAGCAAACAGGGGCGACAGGGGAGAGAGGGAGAGGGGGTGAAAGAGGAAGGGCGAGTGGAGGAGGAGGAGAAAAAAGGAGGAGGGGGAAAAATCCAGCGTCGAGAAATCGGGGATACAAACGAAATGCAGGCTTTCGAGCAGGATTCTCGAATGTCCGAGCTGTTTCTATCGGCGGGAGAGGTTAGTATCTATAGTTCGGCGCTAGAAAATAGCGGTTGGCACGCAGCGAGCAATGGAGCCGAGGGTTTCCATTGAGAACCACCAAAGCGGCCCCTACAATCGCTGGCGGAGGCATGTCGAGGGTGGTGCACCTCGGTTAACCCTGTGCATACGCCATTCGAAATCATTTTCCACGCGTTATTAACCCGTTCTACGTGTCCCGGCACTCCGCGCCCCCGCTCGTTCTACATTTTATGTATTTCGTCGTCAAACATTTTCGAAACGAATCGGCCGTATTATTAACCTGTGTCTCGGCTCTCTTCGCCCCTCGTTTTCTATTTTTTTATTTCCGTTCTTGAACATTTGCAAAACGAATCGACCGTATTAACCAATCCCCGGCCCTCTGCACCCCGTCATTCCATATTTTATTTTGTTCTTCAACGTTCGCAAAACGAATCGATCGCGTTGCTCGCCCGTCGTACGTATCACGCTCCTCTTCACCTTCTCGTTTCATATTCTATTTGGTCCTTGAACCCTTTAAACGCTGCTGTACATTAACCGCACCCCTCGCTTTGCAATTTTATTCGGTCGCCGAACATTTTCGCAACGAATCGATCGCGTTATCGACCCGCTCGCGGAGGATCGATCGTCCAAAGGAAAACTTCGATCTCGGATTCGAACGCGGATCCGGGTCCGGGTCCGCTCGCTAGAAAATTGAAACGGAAGTAAGCGCACAACACGTAAAACAACAGCCGCGCGCTCTGATAACTCGTGTTTTCCGATAGGTTAGGTCAGGGACGAGACTGGAAACAACCTTTCGAATCGCGCCTCGACACACACATACACGCGTGCGCGCGTGCTTTTCGCCATTCCTTCCGCGGTTTTTTCTTCTATCTCGTCCATCGAACCATCCGCCATTATTGTCACCGCGTCTGCTTGCCGATGGCACGGTATCGATTAAACAAAATAATAAACGAGTCCGAGCGAAGCTCATCGAAAAGGGCCTCGGAAGGGTCCCCCGACATTTTTCGGACACCCTTAACAACTGGCAGCTACCTTCCTCGCGCGGAAAATATCTCCCAGGCAGTTCGCAATCGAGAAAACGAAACGAGACGCGACTTTCTTTCGGGACCGTCATCCGGAGGGAATTTATTAATGTCCAGGACAGCGCTCTGCAGCAGCGCGCGAAACGGCGTTCGATTTTGCCAGGGAACGAAATTCAATTTCGCAGATGAGCATATAGTAAATAATAGTCTACTGCCCGTGACCGAAAATATTCGCTCGCGTGTCGCGGCACTGATATCGACACCGTGAAATATTCTAAATATACAGGGTGTCTCGCGGCGCGTGCGGCCGCGGATTTACGAATGTGAAACACGAACGTCGCGCGTCGCTCGCAGGTAGTTCGTCGATTTTTCTGCCGCGATACAAACATCGCGGGCGCGCCTTTAATGAAAATGGTCGAACGCAAATGGAAAGCAGTCCTTCGTGTCGCCTCCCCAGCTTTTCTTCTCTTTTTCCCCTCGTCCCTCTCCTCCTCCCGTCAAGCCCTCTTCCCTCGCCCTAATACTCCGTCTCTCTCTCTCTCTCTCTCTCTCTCTCTCTCTCTCTCTCTCTCTCTTTCTCTTTTTCTCCCTTTCCCACTCACTCTGTCTCTCTCGTTCTCTTTCTATCCCGACGTTTCCCCTCGTTCTCCTTCTGGTCGCTCCATCGACTTTCCTACGGATCTCACGGATAATGTATAACGTTCATTCCTAAACCATACGCATCGCATTCTCGACGATAAGCTAGAATAAAAAAAACGAAATGGCTCCTGCCGTTTGCGTTATTCCTCCTCCGAAACATTTCTATTGCCTTTAGTCCTCGAACGGTTTAAAAATATACGAGGAACCGATCAACATATTTAATATTCATTTTCACTGAAAAACTTGGACCTTATCAAATCTTCGAATAACTAAATCAATGGGCCAAGTAAGAGATAACGAGAACCAGTGGCGTAGGGAAGAATGCTCTCCCCTTGTCCAGGGTTCGTATACCGGGTGTCCGGGTGTCGTTTTCTGGAGCAGTAGGCCACCGAGTAGATTAGGTAGATCCACTCGGGCCGGTGCGGTGGCTCGGCCGAGATAGTTTTCTTCGCGGCGCGGAAAGAAGTGAAAGTTCATTTTTAACCGGTCGCTTACAAAAGCGTAATTACACGGTTAGCCAATCGCTCCGATCATTGTTTTGAGCGGAATGATAGATCCCATCGAAACTATCATTAAACCGCGCGCGGTTACGTAATCGAGCCGCGTCGCGCGTTTGCATCTTCCTCGCGGACGCGAGGTTGCGTGCGTGCGTGCGTGTAACGCTGACCGTGCGGCACAAGCAGCGTTATTAATACATGTCGAAGAACGTGTGCCAACGATAGTGATTTATTTTACGTCGACCACTGCCATTTATGCGTATCCCTCTCTGTCTCCCTCCCTCTCTATCAGCTACTGGTACAAGTTTGACGGTATAGCGATATTCAGGCTTGCCGATTACGCGTGCACGCAGTTTTCCATCGTTAGCGTCTCGTGGCTTCGACGAACGCTTCCTATTGGCCGGTGTCGTCGCCAGTGACGCGCGCGAGTGCCATTGGTCGAGTTCCGAGAGGGCGGGGCTACAGGCGCGACGTTAAGGGCAAAACATGCGAATCGCTGTGTCGCTGGTGATTCTCGATTTGGGAAGTCGGAACTTTGGAAATTGGTTCCTCGAGAGATCGACCGAATGCCTTAAAATGCGATGAAAATTTTTTTTTTTGAAAGAGAGAGAGAAATGAGAAAACGAGATCCGAAAAGTTCCTTGCAGCTCGTAGCAGCGGAGCGGTTCGATTGAAAATAGGCGAGAGCCTTAGCGAGGCACGGGGTGTCAGGCTAGTTTATAAATAAAATGGTCGACGCAGCGAGCACCGAAAGCGGACGAGATCCGTTTTCGATAATTCTTTAGAGTCGTTTTTGTTACATACACGGTTCCGCTGAGAATGGAGAGGGCCGAGCCCGAGACGGTTGAACGCATCGAAGCGGAGCGATCGTTTGTCGAATGAGCGGTACACTCCCGTCTTTATTTTCAGTAGCAGGCCCGGCTATATTTAGGCTGCTTTAGTCACCTTCGAAAGTGCCCCATCGTCGAACACTGTACGTTCGACGGGTATCGATAGCCTAACCCCGTCGAGAGGCAACGAGTCTAGTCGAAGCGAAACGACAATCTCCTCGAAACTCGCGCGCACCCAATTATACATACACCACATATTGCTCTGGCTCCGACACCAAACGCGGAAATCGCGAATAATCTGGTCGAACAGATTCGACAGAAAACTTTCGCGGCGGACTGGTTCCCTCGTTAGCTGGCGGGTCGCGGTTCCATAAGAGCTGCAACCATAAGCTGGTAGACCGAGCTCCTCTTGCATCCTTTCCCGTGATTACAATCCGCGGGGACGTACGATCAGCGCCGCGGATAACTGTGTTTACAGGAGCTGGCCCCGGCGTTATCTTCGCCAGCTTCCGCAACGTCCGTGCTTCTTTCGTAAACCCATCAGGAATTCGTTAAACCCCCCCCCCCAACCACTCCCCACCACTCTTAACGTCCGCCGTCACGGATTACGGCAGACCCTCCGCCGACCGTCTCCGTTCGCGATTGATCGCAATAACTTGCTTAACTTCAACGAAATCAAAGTAACTTATTCACTGAAATAAAAATTGGAAAGTATGTTTTTTTTTGTCAGTGCACTTTTAATTTAATTTAAATTAGGGATGATTTCAGTCAAATTACAAAATAATAAATGTAAAAATTTTGGGCCACCTCCGATTACGGATGTTGCGATATTGTAGTTCCGCCACTGCATTAGTAAGCGAGTGAGGTATCCCGAGCAATATTACAATTAACGAGGACACAATATCTCCCTTGTGCAGTTCGACCTCGGAGGATCCTCGCGAATAAGTCCCGAAGATTCAACTTTGTGAAAATCGATTGTTGATAACTACCGCCCGTGGGCGGGTCGGGAGGGGGGGGGGGGGGGGGGGGGGGGGGGGGGGGGGGGGGGTACGGAAGTAGTTCGCGGCGAATGGAACACACGATGAAGCAACTAATCAACTATTTCGCGTGGCTCGGATACGCTCGGCGATTTATTTTCGTCCGGCCTGGCAGTGGCTGTCATAACGTGATTAACCACTTGCCAGTATTAATTCTTCGGGACGTTTTTGACCGATCGTGTGCCGACAAATGCGCCGGGCTGTAGCGATAGAACCGTTCCGCGGATACGCGAAGGATTGGTTACTTTCCGGCACTGTTTTCGCGTCGTCATATAGCGCAAGTCGAAGTTCTCGGTGCAGACTCGGCACTCGCCAATGTTCCGTTGTTACAACGAATAATAATCGTTCAGCACCGATCGGACGAACAATATTTCACGCATTCGGCTATAGGTGTCTATCGTATCCAGAGTGTCGCCAGATTACGATTTCTCCCCCACTCTATCCTTCCTCTTCCACGACGCCATTCCCCCACGCTTCCGCCACTGCTCGGTCACGCGAGGCGTTTCGTCTCCTGTCATGCACACGTCACAATGTCGCGTGACTAATCCGGTACTGGCAGAGTAGTGGCACAACTACAAATTTTCACCTCCCCCCCCCCGCGCAAAATATAATTTTGAACTTCCTTTTTTCTTTTGCTATTTTTATAGTATTGAGATTTTTTAATGCTTTTTAGAAATGAGATTTAACGCAACAAATATGTTTTTTTGTCAGTATACTTTTAATTTAATTTAATTTTTTTTTGTGCCACGCTGTCTTCCGGCTATTCGGGCGACCTTCCAGCGAGGCTGACCGTTTTCGCGAGGAAACGCGAGACGCCGGAACGGTATCGGGACTAAGATCGGCCCGCGCGGCGAAAAATAGCGCATTTAATTATAGGTCAAACGCGAGATTCCGCGGAGCAGCTGTTTAAATAGCGATCCGCTCCCGTCCGTCCCGAAGACGATACTCTCGCCGAGCCGGTTCTAATCGACTCGTCCGATCGATTCGAAACTTCGATCTACTCGCAGAATCTACTCGCCGACAAGGCGTTTCGAAAATAATGCAGACAATTTTTATTTCGCATAATACTGTATCCGCGCTAATACCGCAAGATAAACAAACGAGCTTGCACGCTGAACGGGAAAATGGTTTGTCCCGGCAATGCAGTCTCGTCCACGAAATTCGACGGTAACGATAATGTCTCCGAGTACCTGATGACAATATCCTTTGGTGGTTTCTGCCCTCGGCCCTATCGACTCCTAGCATCATAACTCGCCGGACAATGAAAACAATGTGCTCGGCTGAGTAATCCTCCTCCTTCGGATACTCTCGGGCGGTTAATTGTGAGCAAGGGAGACAGAGAGAGAGAGAGAGAGAAAGAGAGAGAGAGAGAGAGAGAGAGAGAGAGACAGGGAAACAACGAGAAAAGGACGAGGAGAGCCGGTGACCTGGTCCGTTGTCCGATGGAGACGCTGTTAGTCATACGCATACCTGCCTACTTAGGGAATTCAAGAGCCAACTATGGCAAGACCTTGCGTTATCCGAACCAATAATATTCCGGGGTACACTGCCGCAGTGTTTTGATCGGTCCTGGCAATAATTCACGCCCCGTAACGTTACGGGTAGCCGACCCTTTCCAACTGCAATTCCATTTGCTGGCCACGTTTTCTTAAACTTGCCATTACGTCTTCCACGAACAATTGCTCGTTATACGAACCTTTATCTCGCGATAATGCCCAACGACTGCGGCTTGTCATCGTCATCGTTTGGCACGGAGTTTCACGACGACCTACGGTCAATCAAAAATGTTTCCATACACCCTTTGAAATGATGTAACTCTTTAAAAAGTGGGCCACGTGACCTGAGTTTTTTCAAGAAAAAAGTTTCAGTTTTCTTGAAATTTTCTTTACATATCATTTAGTGACCGTGAAGTCTTCTAAATTCTTGAAAAACACTCTGGTCGTGTGGTCCACTTTTTAAAAAGTTGCATCATTTCAAAGGGTGTACGGAGACTTTTGTCGACTGACTGTATACTACCGATCTTCGATTTAAGTTGTAGAAAGGATTAAATTATTCGGAAGGATTGTTCGTATCTGGCGACCACTCGTTTCGTGGCTTTCTTCCGGCCTCGGTGTTGTGTCTCGAGGACACGTCATCGGACTCGTGACTGGCCGCTAGCGGATTTTTATGCAATCCCCGACTTTCTCGCAAAAAAGCGTCCGAAGGGCGATGTCATTATAGATAGGAGACACACGTTTTCCCTCACCGCCGAGTATCGCTGAAATTGTTTATTCTTCAAAAATTTTCTACAATATCCAACGCTGTTTTGTAGTTTCCTATTTTCTATGCATCGAATGTAAATTAATCTGTGACCATTCTGGACCATTCTAAAAATTACTATAATTCTTCTCTTTTCATTGTCGAAAATGTTGAAGACGTTACGTAAAGAGAGCGGGTACCCGATTATCAACACGAGGATCGATCAAATTTAACGCAGAGTCCTGTTTATAAGTATTTAAATTTAAATCTATTAAACATATTCAATTTTAAAAATTTATTAGAAATACAGTAATTATTAGACAGCGTATGTTTATGCAAAATCTTAATATGTTTAATAAGCTGAAAATAACGTAATAACATTCTAAAATTCTTCTAATGTTTGTATCGTTTTAAAATTAAACATCTATTCACTTTTCTCATAAATGCTTAAAACCCGCTGTCTAGTAATTATTTCCGTAAAAATAAATAAGGTAGCTTCGGTATGAGAAAAAGTCTCCGGTATCCTGACCGATAGGGTCTACAAATAATCGATGAATAATTCCCACGATTCATAAATACGTAAGAAATACATCGCATAATGCTATTGTCAGGCTCGTAGCGCCATCGGAGACCGATCCGAACGATCTCACCGTTTCCAGATCTTTTCGCGGAACAATCGATCGGTTCCTCGAGTTCCGCGCAGTCGAATAATCGCGTTCCGAGCTCCTCGGGTCGCTTTCGCGGCTAATTATTTTTATCCACGCCGGCGAGCTTATTAATCGAGCCACGAGAGCGACGCGTGTTTGACCGGTACGTACTCTTGTTTCGTCATCCTCGGCGCTATCGTTTTAAATAAATTATTCCGTTGCGTAGAGCCCGCGGCGAAAGTTTCAGGTCCCGGTTAGGCGTGCAAATAAGTTCGCTGGCTTTTTATTCGATCGGCCGTAACTTTCGTTTCAATTATACATTCTTCCCGCTCCTGATCGCGTTAAAAATACGGTCCTCTTAAATGCAATCGATATCCCGCGTCTCAACCCATTGGCCGCCACGATCCCCATTTGAGGATTTTCGAATTTTCAAATTATACCGTTACACAACTTTTTCTGCATTGTATATGTATAACTTATCTGGCCAAAAAATAAGAAAAAAATTTGGCAGCTAATGGATTAAAAAGTTACAGGTAAAATTCAAAAGCTTGGTCGACGAGTTCCCCGTAAACCAGTGTCTCCTGATAAGGACTTCCTCCGCTCTATCCTTCCCTTTCCACGACGCTATTCCCCCACCCTTCCGCCATGGCTCGGTCACGCGACGAGCTTCGCTTTTGATAAAAACCTCGTTCGCTGTTGTTGTTCCTAAAATATATTTTTCCTATTATTTCAATTACATTGCGTTTATTCGTTGTCAGCTCTCCTAATAGTCGACTTCATTGGTAGTGGAGTTTGGGCCTGCGAATGTTTACGCAGCCGACGACGAAACGCACGATTACACGCGGATCTTTCTCGTTTCGGAAAGGAGGACGGTGTAGCGCGAGGCAGCCGGATTTCGTCATTGCGAGCGAGAGAGGACCTGCGAGCGCTCGACTGGTAACCAGAGCTCCAGATTATCCGTTTACACGTTTCCGCGTGTAATTAACAATTCCGTGTATCGTCGACGGACACTTGAAAATTCGTTTATCAACGTTTACGCTCCGCGTTTCAAACGGGCTGGCGTTTGCACGTTCGAAGCGTAGGTCTCGAAATGTTTTCCACCCCCTCCCCTTCCCCCCTCATCCCCGGGACTCGCGGGACCGCATATTTACGCGCGAACAATCGGAGCTGCACGCGGAACCGGGCGTACCGTCCTTGGGACCGAGACACATCCTGAAAAGGACAATCTCGGGGTTCGTCGCTGTCCTTCCAAGGATCACAGGCGGCTGATTGTCAACCGGGGGATCCCTTAGAAAACCTTCCGAAATTACCTTTGAGCGACCAGTCATTTCCCGTGAATTCTACCAGTCTGAGAATTTTTAAAGGCACGCGAAGCTGATCTCTTTAACATTGGAACCTTCCTAGTACTCGAAAATGAACAATTTTTATTTTTCATAAAAATCCACAATCTATTAACCATTACTGGTCAAGCGAACCGGCTCTAGATTTTACGTGCGTAGAGCACGTATTATAATAGCAGCCGCACAAAGTCTAAATAAAATCAATCTTGTCACTTTTATAAAGGAACATCTATTTAATTATAAGGCTTGTAGTAATTCTTACTTCGACGAACAAGCTTGTTTCAGGAAAATAAAATTCTCATAATGTTTCAAACGAAAAACCGATAGAGCGACGATGTAAGCAAGCGCAAAGTCTTTTCGGTAAAGGATATCGGGAGAATTTTGCAAACGATTTGCGGTGGGGCGCGTTAAGAACGGTGTTTTCGCGAAAAGTGGACCGGCACCGAGTGTTGAAAAATAATAAAAAAAAAATAAAAAGTAGCCGGGCACGGCCACGAGACACAGCGGAGCGGAAAACAGGATCCAGATATGAGTGGAGGGTTAGGAGCATTGTCCACCTGTCCACCTTCGTTCCCCCAGCCGGCCGCGAGGCACCTGCGTGACGTCACACGAGGAAACAGCTGGTCGCTCCTTTCTTACCTGCGAGCCTCGGTGTCCGCTGCTCTGCAACCTTTCCCCGTCTACCTATCTCGTCCGCCTGCCCCCTGCCCCCACCATCCTCCCTCTCGGCAAAGAGCTCGATCCTCGTTCCTTTTAATCGCTTCTCGCTCGCGCCTTGTTTACTTTTCCCCTCTCTCTCTCTCTCTCTCTCTCTCGCAAATACCGCCGAGGATCGTTTCTACTCCGTTCTTTACCCGATCGCGCGCAAGTCGCGTCTCGTTTCCATTCGTTGGCCAACTTTGTCTCTCTCACGCTCTCTCATACTCTCTCTCTCTCTCTCTCTCCCTCTCTCTCTCTCTCTCTCTGTCCTCACCATCGGCTTTCTACTCGCTCCGTCTTTGTTACCACACTTGTTTTCTTTTTATCAAGCATCTGGATTTCGGCTATACCGTACAGTTAGAGCGAGACACATATTTTACAAGATTCGGGCGAAAACGATCCCCGCCCGACAACGAATACAGATATCCTGCTCTTAAAACCATTCGGTGGCCAATCAATCGAAAATATGTATCGCACTCGTGTTTTCGGTGTTTTTCTATTTAATTTATTAGGCAAAAATTTCAGAAACAAATCGATTTCAGAATGTGCGAACATCGTGCCTACCTGTAAAAGTAAGTGTATATGTTCCCTTATAAAAGTGATAACATTGATTTTATTTAGACTTTGCGTGCCTCCTATTGTATTATTGGATCCTGAAGAATTTTATGGATAGCGAACCATCCGCGAAATTTAAAAAGGACAGTGAAATCGATCTCGGGAAAAAATCGCCGACGCATCGAACAATTATGAAAAGCGTTATTACCCGAAGAATATCATTTTGCCGGCAGTATTAAAAGTGGCCTGTAAAAGAGATGCGAGGGAAAATAACGGATGTATTGTGCGGTTTGTGAATGCTCGATGTTCGGTGTCGAGAAACTACGGTTTGTGACAGCCATCGCGTTTCACGGTCAGATAATTTGTTGCAGCTCTCGGCCGAGCATTCTTCGTCGAAAACTTATTAGACACCCTCGCCTTCGAGGGCTTCTACGAGACCCTTTAAAATCCCGTATCTCCTGGCTGGCCTTGGGACCACCGAAAAACCAATCGATAGACTCGACAGAAGGAGCTCGTAAATCCGCGTCGTTCGGCTCGGCTCGAAAAGCAGAAATTTTCGGCCCACCAGGAATGTCTCGTGAAAAGAAAAAGAAAAACAGACAACTCCTCGAGAACCGCTTATTCAAAATTCTTTTTGCACCCCACCCACCACCGCTTCGGGAACTGGACGTTCCGGCGCGCGTTCCCTTTTTATTTCATCGCAAAATACGAGTCCCGGCGTTACAAGTCGTTCCCGAAACTTTATATGCGTCGTAAGCTGACAACTTTATCGGTACGATCTCCGTCATTGGTATTAGTATTCGGAATCTTCGAACGATACTTCCAATCTTTTCTTTTTGCCGGATAGCAGGAAAAACTTTTCCCTTTTCTGAAAGATCACCGATAACGCTATTGCCTAACACCGACAACACTGTTCACCTATTTCTGCGGTTACAAGGAAAAACGCCGCATGTCAGAATTTCAAAAAATTCCAGTTTACGCATTAATTGAGCTGTAGAGTACAGGATTGTCGTATTTACCAGAAAAAATGGATGCGGACAGTTTTGATTTCGCCTAAAAGTCCGCAGTCTAATCATCCGGTACCGATAAAGAATTACGTCTACGTCGTGGAACGACGCGAGGCTAACGCTGGCTGATTCCGAAACGAATCGCTCCGAGATTAGGCGGCCGAGGAATACGTGCTTACGAATACACCTTGTTAGCAGAGTTTCGCTGAGCTATAGAGCTGCATTTTGGAGGAAAGAGGCGTGCGCGTCGCAAGAGGAGGAAGTAGATATTCGCGCGCAGGAGAGTAAAAACCGCGCGCGGGGCAGCAGTGCTTATCTCGAAAATGTGGCACACGTTATTCGCCCGGCGTCGTCCGTCTTTGTCCGACGGTCGTGTCACCGTGGCTGGTCGATGTTCCCCTCTCGCTCCGCGGGGTTCTCGCGCTGGATGAAGCGAAACGGAGGAACAAGGGCCGAGAGATGGCGGATAGGGGGGGAGACGGTTCGTATATCTCCGTTCCGCTCGCGCGGAACTCGTTCCTCGTTCCTCCTTCGCGTACCTTTCGACCCGCAACACCTCCTTTTCCATTCGCTCGGCTCTGTCTCCGTTGCTCGGCCCGAGCCCGAGGTTTCCCCCCTCGATGGAACAGTGTGACCGCATACGTGTATAACCGCGCACATACGCGCGCACACAGGGTGTCCCGAAAATTGCCGCCGACCGTCGGACGCTTCCAGCAGCGATCCCGCGCTATGTACCATGTATTCCCCGGTTTACGATGGAAAAGATTTCAGCATCTAGGTTGCATGCGACTCGGAGAGAGCTAATCGATCGGCGTTGACGTAAGTGTACGGAATACTTTCTGGATGATATGCTCGCGGGAACAGCCCTTGCGCTAGGCCGCCTATACACCATCCTGTCCGGAACTGTGAACAAAATCTCTACCGTAGCCGTTAAAATGTTATCCCTATCGCCGCGCCGTGGGGAATTGCGTCCAGTGACCGGGGCAGCGAGGTATCCCGAGTATCGGCGAGACGCTCGCGCCGATGCAAGCAAAAGATTGCAACTTCCAATTTTCTTTCTTTTTTTTCTGAAACTCGTGTCCATCTTACTGGTCTCTTTTCCCGATTAACACCTAACCCGACACGATCTAATCGCGATTGTAATTACTCGCGTAATAAGCGATTAAAGTTTCGGCCGTGAAAGAGAACGAAAAATGGAAAGGAGAGAAGGCGGACGGTCGAAGCGCGTTCGCGGAAGATGAAAGACTGGCCCGAGAACTCGGACGTTTAAATAAAAAATTAAACCGTCTTATTTTTGGTTTCTCGCGAATCAAACTTTCACCGACGCATTCGGTGGCGGAACTACAATACCGCGAAACGCCACGAACAGCGGGAGCCGAAAATTAAATTTTGCGAGGTTCTGAAAATTTTTAGTTCCGCCACTGGACGGATTCGACTCGTTCTTCCGATTCGAACGACACCAAACACGAAACGACCCCTGTTTATTTATTTCACGAACAAACACGCGTCTCAGTTTATAATTTCCGCTAAGCAATGTTAGGAGGGAGGGAGGGGGCTAAGGAGTAAAAGGAGCATTTTGGTCGAGGCGAGAAGAACGACGATACAGAGGACGAGCAACGGCGAGTTAACCTAATTCCGAAGGCATCGAGGAAAGAACGAATCGCGGCGGACAGAAATAAACGTGGAAAGGGCGGGTTCGGAAAGGGTTCGAGAGCAATTGCTGTGTCGGTGGGCTTCCTACTTTTCGGACGCCTGTTGTGCATCCGAGTAGAAGGTTCGTACGGAGCGCGGCCACGTTTACACGTATACACGTGTATCGTTGTATGTTTACGTATTCTCGAAAAATTGTCAATATTTAAACATTAATAATTTCGTAAAAAATGACCACACGATCATAAAATTTGACTCATTTTAGAGCCGAAAGCCTCTACTTTCAGCTTTAAAATCAGTCAAATTTTATGACCGTATGGTTATTTTTTACGAAATTATTACCGTTGAAATTTTGGCAATTTTTCGGGAATCGGGTATTTAGCGTTGAAATAGTTTTTGGATCCACTTGTACAAGTAGTCGCGAGCGAAGCTCGTTCCTCGAGCCACCTTCCAACTACAGTTAATTCCCCCGATGGACGCGTGGCGCTGCTGAACCGCGTGTGCACGATAAACGCGACGATGACGATTCTTCTTCGATAACGTAGCGTCGTTTTCTAAGTGATTTTCAATGTGCCAGCGACTCAGTGGTTCTCAAACGAGTGTCTCTCTCTCTCTCTCTCTCTCTCTCTCTATCTATCTATCTATCTATCTCTCACTCACTCTGCCGATATCGCTGGCAGCAAATCAGACCGCGGACGACGGTCGCCCGAGAATCGTGCGATTCCTCGAGACTCCTATATCGCTCCATTGTTATCTTTCCAACGTCGTTGATCGCCGTGTGTCTCGAAAGTTTGCGCGTTCTCGCAGTCTTTACGACTCGGCGGGCTTCTCGCAAACGGACATAAACAATTTCGAATCGAACACAATATATACAATCTATGGTTATAAGGAAAAACGCCTCGTATTGCCGTTTAAAGTTCCGATCGTTAATTCTTTCTATACGACATCGGTTGAGTTACATTATTTTTTTCGAGCCTTTCGAATTTGTTTTCATGACTTTTTCTCTGGTAAATACGTAATTACTCCATATTAATTGCTCCATATTTTTTTTATAATATATTCACGTTGAAAAAATTTAAGTAATCCAGAAATAACACGATCATTGGTCGGATACGACGATCCGATTGGTTTATGTCGCAGTCTCCGTTTGATACGGCGAACCGACCTTGCGTTTTTCCCCAAGGTCGGTGCATCTGTTTCAATGGTAAACACGCGCTTTAAAATGCTACATGATTCATTACAACGTTTCTTGATGCACGTAATTAGTAACAAGTCGGATAGTAGTTCTTGTTGACCAATCATCTACACGCTCCAGCGATAGCGGACAGAAAAATGCGCATGTAAATACACACGCTAACGATGCAAATCGGTTAAGTAGATCGCGGGCAACGCTTTCAGAATCGGATCCAGTTTGACTGTCAATGATTTTTTTCCCAGGGGCCCCGGTGTCGTGTTAGGGGTAAATCGGGGGTGTCACCGTCGTCCGAAAAAGCTTAATCCTCGGTCCCTGGCCTTTTATCCGGTGGAAGCAGCGTCGCTGGATCGGAGGAATTGGCTCGAATCGAGGGGAGTACACCTTCCCTCTCTTTATCGGTACCGGATTAGTCACGTGATATTATGATACATTCGGGACAGAGACGATACAGCGTCGCGCGATCGAACCGTGGCGGGAACGTGGGCGAATAGAGTCGCGGAAGCGAAAGGTTAGAGCGGGAGACAAGTTTTTATCTGGAGACACGGCGTTTCTCCATTTTGGATTGTCATATAGGACCCATTTTCATCGCACGTTCCGATTTTGTGCGACCCTTTCATTCCTACGTTTGGTTCATGGGGGAGCCAGGGACGGCGCTAGAATACCACAAGACCCCGCAACGCAGGGGAGAGGGAGCAGAACTTTTGCATTTATTATCTTGTAATTTCATTAAAATACACTAAAAAGTACACTGACAAAAGAAAAATTTTTGGGAACAGAAAATTTTGCTGGTGGGCCGACAATTTGTTGTTGCGCCACTGGGGGAGGGGAGAGGGCATCGACCAACCTGTCAAATTTTACCAATAACTTTTTAAGGCGAAGAGACATCGATTGCAAGAGTAACGGGGCATTTTCGAAGCTGAAGATCGACACTTCGAAACGCCACCAAAAGCGGCAGGAAATGTACAATCCAAGCCGAAGTTACGATCGAATCGAAGAGACTTATTCGCGCACCTAACGCATACGCCGCGCCGGTGTACGTAACAATTTTTGTTGTCCGGAGCCCGCGAGCAGCCCGATGAATCGATAAAAGCGACGTCGACCGAGCGCCGCGCGGCGCGTATTACCGGCCGATAAACGTAATTGAAATTGAAAGGCGGACGGATATTTGTTTGTCGAGAGTTTGGCCCGGTCGGTGATTCGAAATGGCTGCGTACAAAGCCCCCGGGCCGGCCCCCTTTTTGATCTTACGCAGTCGAGGCACAAAGACGACGACCCCTTTGCAATCCTGGGAGAGGACCGGGATATTTCTCTCTCTCTCTCTTGGCGGGGTGTGCCCCGATCCGAATGGCCCGACCATAATAGAAGGGTGCAGAATTACTTAGGTTCGATAATGCTTCTATTTTTTTTTCCTTTCTTCGGTCTCTTGGCTGCGCGGACCATCCGATCGATATTGTTTTATTTCGCCAGACCTCCTTTTCTTTTCGCGCGGCGCGGCGCGACGTCCGCCATGCCCGCTCTCTCGATCATCCCCCGAAACTGTTCGGAACGCAACAGTGTCTTTTTGTTGCGATCTTTAACACTTTACCGGAAGCCTGTTAATACGCTTTAACCTCTGAACTGCGGAATTTAATTTGAAAAATCCGTCAAGTTTCGAGTGCCACGTCTACCAGAACCAGCTGACCGAACTATTTGCATAGCAATTTTTGCGTTATCGAGAGTGGCAGGTTTTTCGATTTTTGTTCACGCAAAATTGTACTATCAGTTAATGCCTTGGATGGTACGTTTCGAAATAAATGCCACGAACCATTAGACACGCGCTTCAGCGAAGATGCTCTGTATATCATTTATCTCGGTGATTCTTTATCTCTCTCTCTCTCTCTCTTTCTCTCTCTCTCTCTCTCTCTCTCTCTCTCTCTCTCTCTGTCTCTCTCTCTCTCTCTCCCTCTGTCTCTGTATGTGTGCGTCTCGCTCTGCCGAGTCGGGGAAACGGGTTCGACCCCTCGATTACGAAGATTATTCAGTTGCTAGTAAATTGCTTATATAATCAGAGAGTTTCGTAATATGCTCTCCGAAGGCCGATACCGAGCGCTCAAATAGTAGCAATAATTTATTCGACGGTGGCCCTTTGGTAGAAACGATGCGCGAGGATCTTTGCACGAGCGGAAATTTCAACAGATTCGTTCAATCCCATTGTTCTATGATACACACAGCGACTTCCATTAATATTCGGACGCTCTTAACCAGTTAAGCGCGTTCGACGTGTATACACGTCGGACCAAATCTCTATTGCGGTTCTTTCCGGTTACTTTTTCAAGAGTGAATTGTTAATATTTCATCAAATAAATATAACAAACCAATTGTTCTAACTTTTCAAAAAATAAAATCCAAGTCGTATGGTCCAATATTAAAAAAAAGTTATCGAGTCACTGTATATCGAACAGTTGATCGAATTAGAACAAAATGGAAATATAAAATGTTCTACCACGAACAGGAAAGACTGCAAATGCAGTCGATCGTTTAACAATCGGAATAAATCAGGCGGACTAATTGATGTTAGGCGAACGGTGAACGCATGTAAATGAAAATTAACATTCAAACGAATCCCTCCTTACGCGTGCGTAATTAGAGCCGATAATACGATAGAACGACCGCTGGGAAAATGTTTCTTTTACCGCGGGTGATATCGAGGAATGTCTTTTCCTCGGTCGTATACAATTCCGATCGAATTTTGTGCGACGCGCGAACAAGCTGCCCGAGCAAGTCTTCCGGCGTGATTTACAAGGGCAGCAGTTGCACATTCTTAACAATTTTACCGCACGGTTTTCTGGGGCACGGCAAACCGTTACACGTTCGTTCTTGTAATTTCTCGATGCCTACCACGTACGATTTTGCCATTTAACTCTCGGCCATCGCGCACCGTCTTTAAACGCTGCACTGTTTCGTTCGACGTTCGTTCGCGAGATCCTCTCTAACTCGGTAGATAATAGGCGCACGAAAGATCTTAGGATAACGTTTCGGTTATTTCTGTTTTATGCTTAAACAAATTTACCTGTGACGTCGCACGTTTCAAAGGAACACCGTGCATAGTTCGAAGAATCGGTAGGGGTTCGTTTCTGTACCGTACGAGGATCCAGCGCGAGTGTTCTCATCCCGAAGAGTGGAAAAATGGTTAAGAGAAAAAATTATTCCAAGTCCGCTAGAGAGAGACTCGCGAAGTCTTGTAAAGATCGTTTCGTTCGGACAACCGAAGTTCCCTCGTTAGTTGGACCAGAGATAGCGGAGGAGATCGAAGAGATTGCGATTGCGATTGCGATTGCGAGACGGCCTTAAAACGGAATTCGTCCGAATACAGATGCAAATCTACGATCTCGGCGATCCGTTTCGCCGAGAGAACAATAATTCCATCCCGTTCCGTCGCGTCGCTCTGCCACGAAGTATAGTTATGTATGTATTGCTAAATACGTGCCGCTTATCGCGATCGGGCCGTGCGTTGCAATGTAAACTCACCGCTTAAACCGTATTGTTCAACTATTTCGCGACGATTGTTTAGCAAACGTTGCTGACCACGCGATCGCGCCGACAATTATACGGATTCGAGGCGACGTCCGCGACGGTACGCGCATACGCGCGAGCCACGGTAATCTTTCACTTTTCAAGTTTATTTATCTCGAGCCGTTGTTTATGTTCGCTCGAAAACACTTGTTATCGGGCGCCGATAACTAGGAACGCGGCGGACGACGTTTCCGCCAATTTACGGATTCGAACGCTAATTCTATAAACAAGAAAATTCTCCGTTATTCGAGCAGCCCGGATCACGGTTTTATCGCTGTCTCGTTCCGCTGCTAGCTAACCACCATCTGAAAAATGATTTCGAGGGATTTCCCTGGACGACGGGGCCTCGATTCTTCCAAGGACAACTATCCCAACCCATACAGTCCTCTTTATAGTGTTCCAGTTTCTCGGATTATCATGAAAGAGGAAAGAAGCGGCCGAAGGGCCAGGAGAATGCCCGAGGGAGCAGCGCGCGACCCACTTGTTCCCGTTGATAGACAATGAGACTCGGGTCCCCCGATGCCGACCGGCGCTCTCCGAAAGGTTAATCGGTAATTAAAACTCGATTACCGACCCCGCGTTTCCGCGGGATATCGAACAGGAGCCGTTTCTCGTATTCGGACGGCTCGCCGATAAGTTTTTGGCAGGGGCAACGACCTCGCCAACGGCCTGTCGTTTGCTAAAAAAACTTTTTATCGGCCGCGTTACATAAGCAAAGACACGGCCGGTTTCCCGCGAACGCTATGCCGAGGCTCCTCGATTAAACCAACAGAACCCGTTCCTCGATGTATGTACAATCTACAATCTACACGATCGTTCCGTCTGTATTACAGACGCTTGTCGTCAAAAGCGAAAAGTACGACGTGTCTGTCCTGGGAGCGCTTCGGATCGCCCGCAGGGGCAAAACGTGAAACTTTCGATTTGCCCGTGGCTTCCTGGCCTTCCGTTTTGACGGGGTCGGAATTAAATCGTGTCAGCCTAAGATTGTCCTACAAGAAAAATTATGCCACAGGAGAAAACAGGAAAGTCTTTGCTACATATTTTTCTGTGGTGATTATCGCGAATGGGCGTGGCTTTGTGGCCCTCGGTTTTTGGCGAAGCCGGAACGATGCCTCATAGGACACCGAGTGCACTAAAATCGCGTCGCGCGAAACGACAGAAGTCCAGTATCTCGCAACTTTTCTGTATAAATTGTGTTGAGTGGGCGTGGCTGCGTGGCCCTGGATTTCAACGGAACGATGCCCTACGGGGCAATCTGCCCGTGACAACGCTCGGGAGTACCGAGGAAACGGAGAACGGGAAACGAAGAAACATATTCTATCGCGAGCTGGCGCGGTCTTGTTGCTCTCGGAGCAAAGAAATGTTCGATAATCCGTAACCGAGAGCGAACTAGTTGCTCGTTCGTAATTTTTCAATAGAGACAAACTGGAAACTGCCTCGTTAACGACACCCAGAGTAAGGAATGAACTTTTCGACGGAAGCAATGCCATTCCGTGAATATGCTGGGAATGTGAAAGTCCGAGCGCGCTGGGAGGCTTCGTTTTCTACAGAAACGATTATCGCCGACGCCGACGCTGACGCCGACGCCGACACCGACGCCGCGACGAGAGCCTCCCGGTGACCTAGAAGTTCCCGGTAATCGCGGATCACAATAGCGTCACCGCAGGATTATCCTGCAATTGACAAACTACCTGGCGGCTACCTGGCTGCCGATTTACAAGCGTCTCGTACTCTCGGGAACCACGCGCGACTTCTTCTTCGTCGGAGGGGCGCGATCGAACGCGACATTGAGACTACCCTCGGTGAACCAGTCTTGGCCCGGCTCGTAAATCACTGGTAGGAACATTTTCGTCCGGCCGGGAAGCCTCGTCGCCCCTTGTTTCGACGTCCCTGGCTAGTTTCAATTCCTTTGCAGGAGCGTGCAGCAGCGAACGAGAAAATTACTGCACCCTTTCACCCTCCTGAGGGCAACCGAAACTCGTGGACGAGGCTCGGACATCGATACTTGAAAGCTTTGAGCATGCGTTTCTATCCTAGAATTAAAATATATATACTATACGGGCGTGTAGAACTATACATATACTATACTACTATACGATAGAGGGCCATGCAACGACTACACTGTACTACCTATACGAGACTATACAACCGCTGTACTAGACTATACAACTGTCACGCTATACAAGACAAATTGACATTAGAAAAAATCGAACTCTCGAGATATCTTAAAAAAACGTGTTTTCAACCTTTCAATCCTGAGAGCTGTTTTTTCTCCTTCAACAGATGACGATCTGCAAACTGCTATAAGAGTGACAGATTATTCTCCGAGTCGTTCTTCAACTTTTCGATTTTTATTTCATCCGATACATTGATTTCATTTCATAGAATTTTTTCTAAGAGTCAACGTCTCAATGATCACGATAAAAACATTTCTCGAGCTTCGTCAGTAACCTGAGTTAAACTGTTTTTCTTTTCACGCGCAAGGAAATATGTGGTTCGTACAGAGAAACAAGCGACAAAGGGTTTTTGAATAGGTATCGATAAAACAAGAGGATCGCGCGATTGCAAACACAGCCGATTCGACAAAGTTCTTTCAGTTTTCGGAGCATGTTTTGTTCTCGCCGGAAACGCAATTTTCAGGGTGATTCTCGCCCCCTCGGATGCGAACGACGATCGACAAAGGGGAGAAGAGGGTTCGCCGCGAGAGGACTATGTACTTTCTATCGCGGCTGCAGAAAAATCGACGACGAACGCGGTCGGAACACCGGCGCGGCGCGTACAGCCGAGATCTAACTGTACCCGATCGCGAACGTTCCGAACGGGGATAGACTAGTAGGATAAGAATGTCGGGCAGCACACCGGTTGGGAAATGAATTGTGACGTGGTCTGGCATTGAGGGAACGAGAGAGAGAGAGAGAGAGAGAGAGAGGAGATGAGAGAGGAATAGAGACAGGGAGAGACACGCGCGTGCACGGATACGACGAAACGAGCGCATCTACGACCACGAGCACGGTAAAACGGAGAAACGAGCCTAACCAGTGTCGTCTAATTCGTCGCGTGGCCTGATTTCACGAGACGCCGTAGAAAATCAAAAATCGATCGTATTCTTATCAGTATTCTGAAAGGTTTTCCGGCCGGCAGTCTCCACGGTCCAACTCGTTCCTGGAAATCCGAAAATTCACACGACTCTCCTCTTTCTAGCCATGACTTCGAAATAGACGGTCGCGTTCCCCTAACTTCGAGGGGTGCTTTCACCCCCTCGACGGGGATATTAACAGCTTCGAACGTTCTCTCGGCCCTTGCACAAGTAAAACGTACGAACAATATCTTCTAGCTTTAATATTAAGTCGGCCTCGTGTACCTGGTGTCATTAAAGTTAAAAGCAATTAATATAATTATTTAGACGTCGCAAGCTCTCTCTAAGTCACTCTATAGTGACTAGTCTATTTTTAATGTATTAGAAAATCGTCGTCCACCAAGGGTTAACAGGTTTTCTTGACCGAGTCTAAAAAATTAATTTTCATCGTGGTATAGTCGAGTAAATTAAATTAGGACATGAACGATGCGGAAGGGTTGACCCTCCGTGGGCACACTGGGTCATTTGTGTCGAGGACTATTTTCTCTGCTGTTTCCGGCATACGAAAACTCTGAAAAAATGCTGGGATACTCGTTCGAGTCTTTAACACTGTCAGCAATAAAAACTTAAAAGTTGACGGATTAAATTTCGGAAAAAAATGATCCGGCTCCTTCCTCTTCGAGAACTTTCAAAATAAACGATCCAGCGTGTCCACGAAGGGTCGAAAGAGTGACTGGTATTACAATGAGTTTTGGTTTATGAAAATTAATGAATATTGATTTCGTGGAAGATTTCTGGGATTACGTTCACGGACGGTGAACGCGCCGAAGAGCGGAACAAATTCGTGTCTAGCGTGGGTTGTCGCGATCGATGCGAATATAATTTTTGCCTCGCGTAAAGATCGGCGCGGTCCGGTGATAAACGCGGCCAGGAATTTACGTAAGGCTAAACGCGTGACGCTGGTCCCCTACTCCGAACGAGCCGCGCATTCCATGCCGGAGGAACGTAAAAGTTCCCGTTGCCCCGTCGAAACCCACCACTTTCACTCTCGGCAAAAATGTCCCCGGCGAGAGAGCACGCGGCACACCGAGTCCATCCTACGAATTTCCTCCGTTGCGTCGCGCGTCGCGTCGCGACGATGGCCCCCCGTGGGAAAACGCGGTCGTACGCGCCCGTATGTGGGTCACCTACCCGTGCCACTGATAAACCGATTATATCCTTACTATTATTTCACTCTATTGGCCGCGCCGCGCCGGTATCTTTCGCTACTCGCTTCCACGGTTCGATTTTCGTTCTATACATATATTGTATATCGAATAGATTATACGAACGCCCGTGCAGAATCGCTGACGTCATCACCCTAATCGAAACGATCTGCGGCTAATTATGACAAATACGAGCGAACGCAATTTAACAACCTCTTGCCCTACAATACCGAGTCGGACTTCGGGATGCTTCTCAACGGAGTCTAATAAATATGTATGTTAATGATAAATATATAAAATTTCTCGTATTTTCTATGATATTCTGTCTGACCGTTGAAGAATTTCTATTCGCTATATGTATAACCATAAAATAAATAGTAGCGCAACAGGTTGGTTATTTTTTTATGAAACTTGTGCGAACATATTTGTGGCGTTTCCCTGATTTGCAATAGGCAAGTATGAAACAATAAAAAAGAATCTAACAGTCACAATACATTTTTTACAACTTAAGAAAAAGAGAAATAAATTCCTGTTTGATTCCTATACATTGCAATTAATATATACGATTATTATTTGGCATAAAGAGCGGCAGTGAAAAAAATCAGGAACCTGTTTTAGAGAGTATTTCATTGAAATTTTTAATTACTGTAACCACAAGCTAAATAGCAGTTCAAGGGGCGAACGTTGTATTTTCCCGGAATGTTTGCGACGATTAGAAAATAAAAATTTCTATTAAACTCGCGTTACAAAGAGTGTGGCAAGAAGTGTCGCGGTTTTACAGAACTTCCGAGGTTGTTCGGTGGGCGTTACCACGTGCCGTAGAGTATGTATTGTGATTTTGGGGCTGCTCGGTGGGCAAGCAACTGTACTCCAGGTAACTGGAATTTAACTGTCCTCTTTTGAATAACAGCGATCGAAGAATCGCTTCGCCGCAGCGACGAGGGGTGTAGGTACTATGATTTAATAAAACTGTTGGGGTTGCTCGATGGGCGTTACCCCTACGGGCGTTAGAACGCGATAACCGAAATTTCACTGCTCCCCGAATAATAGCGATCGAATAATGGCATCGTCGACATGTGCGTTCGTCTAAGTCTACGCGATATACGAACATACGTATGTACGCGCGGTCGCTAAGAGATACGGCACTGCTCCGAAGAAAGTCGTTTCCCCGAGCGTCGCGTCGCGTCGCGTCGCGTCAAGCCGTTCTCGCCTGTGTGTTGCGCGTATCGCCGCGCGCTCTGACCCAGAAACCCACTTTCTTACCGAATTAAAAGCGACATCGCCGAGCGTACCGCGGCTCACGGATAGATATACGCCCGGCCAAATAGATCGCCGCGATCTCCGATCGCTCCCTCGATCCCAGCTAGAAAATCGAGCTATCGAGGAGTCCGTTGATCGAATCGAAAACACGACGAGATCGTTCGAAGGAAAATAATCGTCTCGATACGATCTCTTGTCTAGCTCGAACGTGAAAAAGCGGTGGAACACCGTTGATGCAGTGGCAGACATTTTTCTTTAATTATCCTTTTACGAAACTGCGTTATCTCGATGTATTCGTGACATTTTTCCGACCGAAATGACACCAAACGCGACGCAATTTGGATTTACAGTAGAGCCTCCACAGTGGAGAACTGCAAATTTTCGACTTCCCGCCACCGCAAAATATAATTTTGGACCCCCAGAAAAAATACTTTTTCTGTAATTTTAGTTTAAATGGAAAAATTTTGGGGCCCCTCCGATTACACCCCCTGTCCCCCCCCTGTCCCCCGTTGCAGGATCTAGCGAACTGGTCTGTAGAGTACTCGTTCTATCGACAACACATTTAGACCATTTATGAGAGGTGTCAACAAATTCACGGAGAAAGGGCTGCAAATTAATTTATCCACAATTGTCATGCAATTTTCCTACAATGCACAAGTGTACTTGGGACACTCTGCACACTGAAGTAATCGAATCGATACACACCGTTCAAATAATTGTAATATTTAAAATTAATTAAAATTGTATTTTTACACGTAATAAACGAACGCACGATGCGCGTGTATCGTTCACCTCTGGCCGCACGAAAATACCAAAATGAATCGAGCAACCTGCCTGCCCTCTCGTTTTGTCCGAACAATTCAATTATTCGAATCAATTTGCGCCGGGAAGCCTTACGCAGAGCGATTGATTCTCGAGTGACCAAAAATTATGCGACCCTTCGGATTCGCGTGGAAAGCACGACTCGCACCTGTTCGCGCAGCAACGTAAACGTTTGCGGGTACAATATCGTGTTTGGCGATGGCTGGGCTCTCTCACCTGGCCGCAGGGACGCGTTTCTTTTTTCTTTCGACTTTTTTCCACCGGCTTCGAACCCTCTCGATACCGTGCTCGCCAGTCGCAAGGCGACCTCTGTACACTCGAACGGTCTCACCCGGTGGTCGCTCGTCGTCGATCTCGGGATAACGATCGCGCGATGCCACGCGATAATCCGACGTTTTACCCGGATCGTAGGATTCAAGCAAACCCGCCGTGCCGTGCTGCGCCGCGTCGCGCCGCACTTTATAAACTCTCTGGCATCGACCGTTCAGCGGGATTACATACCGCGGGGTAATTAACACATTATCCACCGGCGATTATTCCACAATTTTTGGAAATTCATCGCCCCCGGCCGGGTATTCGAGCAGCAGAAACTTCAATCGTAAACTGTTAACTCAGGCCCAACAAATATGTAATCTAATCGTTTCGTTTGGGATCATTTCTAAGCTTCCGTTTCGCGAAGCACAATTATCGAAGAGCCTACTTGAACACTTTACCGGAAGCCTATTAACCTCTTGAAGTACGATTTATTTTACGGTTTCAATGATTAGAACTTTTTTTTGTAGTTCGTCATTTCAACTTATTAACAATGAATTAAAATCAACCAACGACGAGTATACACGCCGAAGGATTAAATTTTTATTTGATAAAAAATGAACAATTCGCTCTTGAAAAGGTAACCGAAAAGAACCGCAATAGAGATTTGGATTGACGCGTATACACGTCGAACGCAGTTAACTGGTTAATAGGATTTCGCAATCTATTTTATCGAAAAGAGACTCGAAAATAGTGTTTTAAATAATAATCCCCGAGGGAATCGTGAAAGTGCTTTTTGTATCACGATTGAAATAGTAATTGCTAGACAGCGGATTTTAATGGATTTATGACGAAAATGAGTAGATGTAATTCGAGAGACGGTAAAAATATTAGAAGAATTTAAAAACACTGTTATAATATTTTCAACCAGCTGAAACATATCAAGAAGAAAAATAAATGTTCACTTCATTGCGGTTTGTTGTAATTAAGGTGGAAAATTTTTATTTTACAGAAAGATCCGCTGTCTAGTAACTGCTATAGACAAACTTGTTAACAAATCCTTAGCTGCGTAGCATAAGTCTCTGACAATTTTTTGATAAATCTTTTTGTCGACGTTCTACTGTATTTAGCGAGGATGCAAATACGTATTTTGGCTCCTTAAATTCAGCCTGGCAGTGCATTTCAAGGCAACGCACGGCGCTGTTAAGTTCTACGTCCGACAAGTAGACTCCTGTGAATCGTATCTGGGTAAACATGGCGACGAAAATGGCGGACTAGCAAGCGAACGCGATGCTTCCGCGAGAATATGGGTCGTACATACAATAGTAATAGATACACAGGGTGGGACAGTTGCTTTCTCCGTGGCTCAGCTCCATTGTTGACCTCGATAGGATGTCGGTGACCTATAACAGCCGCGACCTTCGGACGACCTTCGAAAAAGAACCGTGTCTCCATCGGAACTCGACCGCGACACTTGTTGGAACTCCGGCCTCGAGCTCGATCACCCGGCTTTCCTCTTCGAACCGGGATCGACCGATCCTTCTTCGACTCTTCGGGCACCGAAATACCGATTAATCTTGGCGATTCGAACCTTTATCTCGATAAGTCGTTCTCTATCTTCGATCAAATATAAATCTTACAATTCGATTGAAAATAGGCTAATTCATTTTATAGACTTTACGGTGGTGTCGAGTCTTTTAATAAATTGTTCTCATATTTCATACAAGTGGCACGCGTCGCGAAATAATTGGAGTCTCTAAAACCATTACTTGATACATTAAATTTAGTATTCGAACACGCGCAGCAGCGTACCAAACGAATAAATTTGGAATATAGAAATATTACAGCTCAGAATATAGAACCTGTTGCGGTCCGAATAAAATGTCCTTTTTATCCGCGCGAGTAAAAGGGACATTTTACCGCGTTTAGGCTGGCTCGTCCACGCCGTGCGTCGACGAGGAAGAGGCGGTATTTGCATTTAAGGCCAATGGGATACACATGGTTATCGTCCTCTTGAATCGCCGACCGGCGCCGTTTCCAAACGGTGGTCTAACTTGTTGCACGCGTCCGAAGAATTCGTAAAGGTCAAAGAATGGCGCGAACGGCATTAATCGGCCGGCGTTCAACGGCCGCTGTAGCCTAAGTGCGCGTTGGTCACCGACTAAGAGCAATCGGTGATTGAAAACGATCTTTTCGCTACATTTCTCGACCGTAGCTCTACAAACTTTTGACCGAAATGTTTGCAAAAATTCGTAACACTGCTCCGAACAGCGTGGAATGTACACGTTGAACACCGTTCGCGCGAAGCTTACGGTTCCTGCGAAATAAATTCACGTAAGTTCGTGCCAGTGGCGGAACTACGATACCGCGATGCTCCGAAGTAATCGGTAAAGTAATTGTTGCGAGGGAGCCGAGTAATTCCGACCACTGGTTCGCGCATCAGGCGTTTACACCCAATTAAACAGAAGATCCCTGGAAAATTTTCTTTTTCTCCCGGAGTATGAATTTTGGACTTTGCATAGACCGCGAAGGCTTGACGCGCAATATTCCGGCGTGCAGGAAGTTGGTCAAGCTTACCTGCACGTTCGAGCGGCCAGTGAACATTACCACTCGTTTCCCGAATCGCAGCGAGATAAACGTAATATCCGGATAAAGAGTTTCGACGAACTAGCCGAAGATAAACAGGCTGCCTAGCTTGCTGGATCGTTGGATCGGCAGGTAACGCGACTGCCGTTCTCGTTCATCTATTATTCTAGCGGTCTCTGGGACCGGCAGAGAATTAACCGATCGAATTGCACGGGCCTGTGTTGTTCGAGTACCGTGCTCGTCCATCGGACGGTCAGTTAGTCAACAACCCGACGAGACGAGACGAGACGAGACGAGACGAGACGAGACCAGACCAGACCAGACCAGACCAGACCAGACCAGACCAGACGAGAAGCGACAGTGAATAAATAAGAACGATTTTTCGACGGGTCGTCGATTCGTTCGCCGAGGCATTGGCCTAATTGCCGAGTCAGGGACACGGGGCCAGGCTTTTCGACCGTTGTACCCTGCTGCCCGCCATCAAGGACCCACCAGTTCGTTCACACCTCCTACGTACTGTCTCCCCTCTATTTTTAGATCGATACATGTACTTCTTTTCCGCAGCGAAAAATAATCGACCGAAGGAAGGTCGATACGTTCCGCAGAAAAAATATTGCGCGGCCAAGCTTAACGCTGAACCTACCACTGCCGGACAAACGACCGGTTTTTAATATTTTTTTATAAAAATTTTATTTCGCATAAAGATCCGTAATGATATACATATAGCTAACGTCTAACGGCTGATTCTACAACGTTGCCAACGTGTTCCATTGTTGGCTCGAACACAGCGGAGCGAGAAAGCTTTTCTATGGGAAAAATCGTGAAACGTCGTCGTAGATTCAGAGGTTCGGCGAGAAATCGGCAAGTGAATCGAGGATCGCGCGAGAGTCTCGATTCGACGAACGCGATCGCTGTGATACCTATAATACGGCACGACGAATGAACGGTAAGAGCAGTGTGATCGGTAAGGAGGACGATCGTCTTTCCCGCTGGTGGTGTATACTGTTTATACCTATTCGACCCGTTGAATTTTCATCGGGTGCCAAGATTTAAAATGCATCCGCTCCAGCGGCGCGGCGGCGAGGCTGTACCCGTTCGTTCACCGAAACGTTTTGATGAAAAAAATGCAAACGCGGGGAGAGAGACGTGGCTAAAGAGAAGGGGAGTAAAAGAGAGAAAGAGTGAGAGAGAGAGAGAGAGAGAGAGAGAGAGGGTGCGGGGAGAAGAGAGAGAAACGAAGAGGGAGAGGAAGGGGCAGGGGGGGCTCCGGCGGCAGCACTGCGGCAGAAAACTGGTCCAGGTGCAAGCTCGATACTCCCGGAGAGCGTGATTCGCGTTGAATATTCGCCAACTGGAATTCCTTATCCCTGCAAAGCCGGCGTTGCCCTGCGAACGCAACGGTACTACTCGCTTTTCAGCTCGTTCCTCCTCGCTACAAGCACACGACGGAATGTCTCGCGGCGATTAGAAGCTTCGCGACGGATCGCGGCGCCTACTCGCGCCATCCTCCATCCCATAATTAACTCTCCGTATGGCCACGCTGGATCGTTTACGTTTACGCGAAAATATCACTTTCGAATCCACTCGAAGAAAAAACCGGGCGGCGGATCCACATTTTTCCCGAATTTAATCCGTAAAATGTTTATGTTGGAGTTTGAGAAATAAACACACTTTATGTAACTAAAAATATAATCATTTATTTCGACTGTGGCTCGCGTTAAAGTAGCGATCCGTTAGAAATGTCCGTTAGCCTGCTGCTCTTTCTTTTTTGGTGACTGTCGATGGAGCGAGGGCTAGGCGGCTGCATTCGTCCTTGTATACTTAAGGTGCCATAAAATCCAGGTAGTCTGGCTGTGCATATCATCGGTGTATACCAACAGTTTATGTTTCATCGATGTAACAGTATTAATAAGTAGGGACATCAACTTTTCGATTGCTGTTGCAGGTCACAACCGAAGCGATTCGAATATGCAGGAGATGACAATTACAGTGTATTATCCTGAAATACAACCAAACGATTACACAAAAATTTTGAAACACTTGACCGAAAATAACCCAATAATTTTGTATCCGATAGTCTATCTAAAATCGACAGAATGGAAGTGACCCCCTTAAATCGGCTGTCTGCGAGGGTCCACGGGCGTCGGAGGGGCAAAGGGGTGGATAAGAGGGGATGGTCGACACTGAAAGGATTAATGAAAACGAGGGTCCCGAAGTTGGGTCAATGGCGTAACCGTAGGGCGCGTGACTTGCTTCGGATTCGACGGACACACGGGCCTAAAACAATAGAGCGCCCCCGGCCGCTCCTTCTTGTTTTAGCGAGACGATTAATCGCTGATAAACGGACAAACCGTCGCGTCGCGTCGCGGGTACACGGGAACAAAGTCGGTCCAATTAAATGAACACGCGCAGCAAATTGAGAGAATCCGCTCTCGATTATTTCGGCAGCTACAATTTAATTCGAGATAGTTTTTCATATTGCACATAATCGAAAATTTTCATCTCCGATTCTCGCGTCATTCGGCCGTCGTTATTCATCGGAAAAACGCGATCCGCGCCGCGATTTGTTTACAAGGATAACAGAAATCACGGGCAACGCGACCGAAAGGCAAGAATCGACGAAATTGACGATTTTTAAAACCATTGTCGACGAATCGGGTTGGGTAAACGATTTTTGCACGGGTCACTGGGTGTCAGAGCTGTCCTATAAAAAAATTTCAAATAGGAATAAAGGTCATAAGGGCGCAAAAAGGGTGATCAACGTTCACCTGGAAGGGTTAACCGTCGCTTTGTGACATTGAGTAAATTTTTTTTAAGCAATGTCTATGAAAAAGGGTCACTGAAAATATCTGTGCAAGTTATACTCGGTGTCTTAAATAAAATAATTTCATACAGGAACGAAGATCGTAAGGGTGCCGATGGGAAAATATATCGTCGCGTTAGTTATCGTTTCCCATCGTCGCGGAGTTGGTTCTCCGTGTCTAAAAGAGTTAAAGGGAAGAGGATCTTCGGCGAGTGTCTCGTCCGATCGATAGTCGGTCGCCTTCGAGTAGAAACTCTCGTATGAACAGGCTAGGCGCTCCTGGAGCTAATAAGACGCATAGTTCGCCGGTGCATCGAGCCTTTCGCAGCGTCAAAGCGACTCCATAATTACATTTTCATCGTCAGGGCGTTCGCGCTCGTGCCGTGGGGCGGGGGAAGCTGGAGGACGGTTCCCAATCAATCGTACCCGCTAAACTACGGAATCAGTTTATGCGGTAACGGGATCGTTTCAACATTTAAATGATTCGTGCCACCGCCACGCATCCTCCTCGTTCAAGGGACTCGGAGGAGCTAAGAACAATCGTTGCCTCAAAAATACATACTAACCAAATAAGGATTCTTGTGGAACGATTTGATTGCGAGTCATTTAGTAGACTGGGGATTTTTATGTATTCGTGTAGAAATTGGATTTAAAAGAGATATAAAAAATCCAAAAATATTATTCCGTCGTTTTCCACTTGAAAAAGATATTAATGAAATGAATTTTTATCGAACTTCTGTTTCTCGGAATCGACGCAGAACATTTAAAGATTCCGCAGTCTAGCGATTAGACGTAACGAACGCGATCGAATCGATAGCTTCCGAATATGAAAGATTCCGGTTTGCCTTTGTTCCCGCAACGACCACCCCTATGCACGCAGAGAGGCGTCGTTAAATATTATTTGAACCACAGGATTAATTTCCCCCGAAATCGAGCCTTATTCGATTATTTGTCGCACGGTGATGTATCGATCGGAACATCGTTACGTCGATAAGCGACGTCTTCGGGGGGACGGTTCTTAGTTTCCCCTCGGCGAGGATGTAACGCGCTGCCCGGCAGATAGACGCGCTAAGTGGGTGTTTACGCGCGCCGAATACGCGCAAGCTGTAATAAAATGCAATGAAAGTTGCGGTTCGCACGCCTCCGACGGATATATCGCGTACGACGACGACGACGACGACGACGACGACGACGACAACGACCCGACGTCCCGATCGATATTACATGTACATATACGCGACACACGCGGCCCGCTCTCCGCTCGGTTCGGTTTAGAGGCCGGGCTCGATAGCAATTCGGTGTTTTACGATGTTGATCGACCCGCCGACATAATTACGAACCCGTGCGTCTGACGTCCAATTAATTCTTGCCGGACCGGCAGGTTTCCGCGGACATCTTTCGCGTTGATTTTATCAGTCGTTTTAACCCCTTGACGTACATACTAGAAACATCTGAACCCGATCGGATCAAGAAATTAGCGTACCACGTTCGGAGATTTTCATTCTGGGCTGACAAGATTGTTATCATTGATAGACTGCGGATTTTTACCGTTTACAGGATCTCCGAATCAGAATGATTATTATCTCAGCAAGCTACAGCTCGCGTTTAATCAGCTTCCTCTAGTTCTCGAGTCTCCCGACTCCCAATTCCTGATCTGAAGCACCCGACGCCTTTCTAGGATCCACTGCACAGCTGATCTCTACGCGAAAGAAAAAGTTTCTGCCTTAATTGCAACAAACTGGAGTGAAATAGAAACTTATTTTCTTTCTTAATGTGTTTATTTGGTTGAAAATAATAGAAGAATAGTTTGAAATTCTTCTAAAGCGTTTACTATTTTAAACGACGCCTACTCGCTTTTGTCATAAATGCATAAAATCCGCTATCTAACGATCGCATCGCGTGTTCCTAAAGGACTCCTTACTCTCCGAGATTCCTGGATTAACTTAAGCTCGGTGCCTCTCGCTGGCCAAAGGAAGACAGGCGCGAATAGAAAGTCGAGCTGAAACCAGCTGAACGAGGTTCGGGCGGGCGGATCGTGGGACCGTAAGGGTTGCGGGGGGTGCGGCTCGCCCCGTTTTCGACGGCAACCCCGGAGAAGGTTAAATCGGGGAAGGTGTCGTAACATTATTACGCGGGCATAGCGAGCCGCCGATATAGTCCGTTGCGTAATACACCTTGTCATCCCCATCCGGTTCGGGGCTCTCCCGCTCGCGAATATCTGCTGTAATATTCCGTAACTCGTGGGAGGTGGTATCGCCGCTTCCCGTTTCATCGAACTTTTTATTAATAACGAGCCATTGTTTTCGAGCTGCATGGAAGAGCCTGCTTTCACGGTTCGTTATCGTTTATTTTCGATTTCCGCCGAATACCCGAGACTTTCGCTGCTTTCGTTCTGGCAATTTCTGTTAACCCCTGTGGTCTATACTATTTATTAACCCTACCCTGATCAACCCATTCGTCGAAATGTCACGCGAGAACTTGACCAGCTCTCCGAGAAACAACATTTCTAGTTAGGTTAAATATACGAACTCTAAAATTTTAATAATAAGGGCTGTTCAAATCGGATTTTTCATTCTATTAACGCTAGGTTCGCGGAGCAGCAAATCTGACTATTTCAAATCAGTTTGTAAACACGACAAGAATGCGTCTGTCCACATTTTTAGAAATTTTTGGGCCCCCGCGTAGCGGGGTCTTGCGGTATCGCAGCAGTCCCGCTTCCGATGCAACATAAAGTTACAATCTGTTACAATCTTCGATGACAGCATCGAATACAAAATCGTGGTCGCCGCACGCGTGTCAGCACAGGTAGGGAGCGACTACGATGACGAATCGATCCCTAAGTATGCGATGATAATCGGTTGGCTCCGAGACGACCTTGGAGAGCCTCTCGAAGGTCACGCGTTTAAACGTAACTCTACAGTTTCTATGTGACAGTTAACGTCGGCTTCGAATTCGGCGCAGTGACTTTGTACGAAACGAACCGATGTAAGTGCTGCGCGATTAGAACAAACTGGGAACCTCTGACACGAACATCGACTGCGTTGCGTAACGCGTTCGAGCACTTTCGCCGCTCGGATGTAAGCTGTCGGCTCGATGAAACAGCGCGATTTCCAGTCAGCCGACTCCTCCGAGATTTCCGTGGATCCAGGTTAACAAACCAGCCGGGGAACGATCGGATCTTTTATCGGCATAGCGATCGCGCGATTCCCGGCCGAAGTCTTGTCACGCTTGTCGTCTTCTCGAACACCTATCGGCTTGTTCAGAGTGTATAAACGTACGGGACGGGGGACGGGACGACGGACGGGACGAGGGACGGGACGGGACGGGACGGGACGGGACGGGACGGGACGGGACGGGGGCACACAGCATACAGACGTACGGGACCGGCGCTACATAATCGATATCTCGGCGTGGCCAAATGCCTTCTAACACCGGTTATTGATTTGCAACTCCACCTCTGGCCGGCGTGTACGCGCATAACGCCGGCATAATAAACCAGCTCTAACGTCCGTGCCGGCGTTAACGTCGATCCAAGAAAGATAACACCACCCGGTTGACCTTGCCACTCGAACACATCCTGGACAAATCGGGTCCCAGTGATCCATAAACCAGAGCGAGCCGAGAACGAGAAGCGTTCGGATAACGGAGCGCGCGCCTATACGTCGAACGAGTTTTCCACGAGCGTAGAGCCGCCGCGCCGCCTTGATCATTTCCAATGTGAAAACCCAAGTGAAAGCCGACCGTTTCCGTCCGATCCGAACACGCTCAGGAAACTCGCGACTTCATCCCTCGCGCTTCGATCTTTTTCGCGGATACATACAAACCGGGAAAAGAATATTGTTGCTCTACCGGAAGAGTGGGAGGGCAAGGATGTACGAAAAAATGGGCGATTAGATCGAATTTAGTTTATTATTAACCGTCCGTCTGCGAACTTTATTTTATCGACACCGTGTCTGGATCGTTTAAATTCCGAAAATTTTTAAATTCTTGAATACGTATTTACGTAGTCCCTATTTTAATATACAGGAACAAATAAATATTGAAGAGAAAGAAATTCAACGGTGAAATTTCGGACATAAATGACCCGGATCGCAGACGGAGAGTCAACTGGAATTTATTTCCGAAAGGTCGCATTAACAACGGAGCGTTTATACAGGGTGTTCCAAAACTCCTGAAACGAGCGGTTCCTGAGGTGATTTGAAGCGACATTTTGCAAAATGTCCGCCGGGGCTTTGTTTACGTGTTAGCGATAGCGAACGGATTCCGGCAGGTCCCGGTGTGGTTCGCGTTGCCGTTGGACGAGCCACGGTCCGTCCGCTGTAACCGCGCTCCGATTGGTCCGTGTCTTTTGTTAATAACTCCTAAACAAAGCCCCGGCGGACATTTTCCAAAGAGAAAATGTCGCTTCGAACGATCTCAGCAACCGTCCATTTCAGGCTGTTGAAGGAGTTTTTAAACGCTCTGTATAGTACATATAATATAATGTATTATTAGGTATACGTGTATGTTCAGCACAGATAAAATTTCTTTTAGACGGAAACTTTTTTTCGGCAACCTTTCGAACAATTCTACGTCGGCGAGCGATATGAAAATTATAAACTATCGAGATGAGATGGACGATTGCTGTCGCGCGTTAGCTTAGACTCGTACCGGTACGTCTAAACGATTATAATAATAGTCGGAGGAATCGATTTATGCGGGAAGCGGTGAAAAGCGAAGAAAAAGGGTGTAGTCGGTCGCTCGTCGTCTACACGTGTAAAACGAAACGGCGACGCAAGGACGATACGAATAACGATAGCGTGTAACGGGCTAGTCTGGGCCCGTGTAAAACGACGTTGTTACATTATCTAGCCCCGAGAAAGCAACAGACTACCGGAGCAAGTAAATGATATTAACCGGGGTAAAATCGCGCAACCCGTTGATTAATTAACCCGGTCGGTCGCGCCGAGTCGCGTCGCGTCGCGTCGCGTCGGGTCGACCGGACCCCCTTAACGATTTCGGGTTTCGTTCGCGATGCGGTTAAGAAGCCGCTTCTTCCCTATTCAGACATCCGCGATGTATATTCCGGGCATCGAACTTGCAGAGTCTTCGGCAATTTTTCGAGATTCCCCTTCTCGGATGTGTCACTTGTTAAAACAGTAAGAAAGATTAAGCTAACGCTTGAAATTAATTCGTTCGGTGTAAGATCAGGATAAGCGATTCGGATAAGCGAGGATCGTGGCCCGCGCGATCCATTTGGCTCGTCGTCGGAGCAGGACGTCGCGTCGCTGGTCGTCGGAGCAGTACGTCGCTCGCGCGTCAAGGCACACGGGACGTTTCTTCCATTCTGGACGTGGCTCGCGACACGACGGTCTTAACGTTAATTGTCAGTGACGCACGGACGTGACGAAACCCCGGTCCATCTAATTATGAGGCGCGGGTACCGGAGGCCAGAACCCGGTGAAAGGCGCGAGACTACGGCTACGGCTACGGCTAAAAGTCCGCAATCCGCATCGCCGCGGCGCTAAATAAGTCCTGGCCAGAAGGACGTTACTCGATCAACGCCGCGAATTATACCGTAGGAATGCGTCTAGAGAGACTACGCGACTCGCGTCTTTTATCGTTTAGTCATCGATTCGGCGTCGAGCGCTCACGAGAGACAAACAGAGAGAGAGAGAGAGAGAGAGAGAGAATCTCGCACACACCATCGGTTACAAACAAAAATCAATCGGCCCCCGTTGCTGGCGCATTCAAGATTCGGGACACCTCGACTTTGAAGCGGCAGCATTTTTTACCGCGCCTAACCCAGATTCTACCGCGATCGTTTTCGAAACCAGCCTACCGCCACCACCTTGTTTGGCCCATTTGTCCGCGCACTTCAACAAATTGCTTCGTTAACGCAAATTTACGCGTCGCGGATGACCACAAAGGAATGTTAAAAACGGAGTATTTGGGCTGTATACATATAGGATTAAGGCATACATAATGTTTTCGTGTTCTTACAATCTTTAAGATGTACAAGCTTACGAGGACCACCGTACGTACGATTCGGATTCCAATCGTTTACGCAGAGGTCTGGGGCCATAGGTGCGGTCCCATACGGGCCGGCGCGGCGAGGGGAGTCTACCGTATACATTTTGATCGAAGGAAAGCTGGTCGAAATGGAAGTAGGGCGGTCGGGGTCCTTCGCTCGTAAGGGTGAAACGACCGACGGACAGGGATCGGCGGTTCGTCGGTGCGAGTTTTGAAACGCAACCGTGACACCGTTCCGCGCGGACCTTGTCCGTGAATCGGAGTTAAACAGGGCCCGTGACCCCATCCTACGCACCTGTGCCGTGCCCCGGGAACGATACGATCGCGATCATCGGCCAAGTTTTACGACGGGACACGAGGGCGCGATCGATAATCCACGGTGGGGGCCCGTCTCCTCGCTCTGCTCCGCTCCGCTCAAGCCGTTACGGTATCTGTCGTACTCCGGCTCGAAAATTAAAGATCCGGCCGTCGCGCGGTCGAAAACGTTGTCGCGACAGCGACCGGCAACCTTTGCGACGAATATTTTCCCCCGTCCCGTCGCGCCATCGCCGCCGGATACGTTCCCGGGTTGCTCGGGCCTCGCTTCTCCCCGTTCGAATTTCCCGCCTTTCCCGAAAAATCCTCGAGGAATTCGTCGGGCAAACTTATCTCGATTAACACGTTCGCGCGTCTACGCGGCTGATACGATTCTTCGCCTATCTTTAAAAATTATCTTTGTTTATAATACTACGATACAATACTGTTACTCGCATAATTGATAACACACACACTTTACATCGGAATAACTTTCTTACAAATGGACCCAACGAAATGAAAAATTGCAATTTTTATCACATTTGATCGTTTATAACTCGTAAACCAATTAACCGATCTCGATGAAACTTGTAGCACGAACGTAACTTATACGAGTGTAAAAAATATATTGTATTTACCGAATTAATTAACGTAATTTACTGAAATAATAATTCTAGCCTTACAGAGAAATTCAAGTCGTTTGGTCCATTTATAAAAAAGTTATTCCGATCTAGAGATCAATTATTGGAGTAACTGTACGTATTAATATATTGATATGTATTACTTTAATTTTTTAGACTGCCAGGCAAACCAACTGCGAGGATCGTTGTAATTTGTAATTTATTTTGTAAATTATTGTTATCTTCGACGACGTCGAACTACGCAAAAAGTAGATCTCGTTCCCGATCGTCGGAAGCCCGGGAGATTCGATTCTCTGCTAAGCGGGTCATAGTCGGAGGACGCGAGGGGCGCAGACGCGAGATTTTCGTTCGAATTTCTTCGTTTCCGCGACACAAGGAGACGACGACGTTGCGTTGCAGCGGCGCGGCGCGGCGCTCGTTCCGCGCTTTTCGTTTGTTTCCTTTTCCCGGCCGGTTCTTTTTTTGTTTCCTTTAATTTCTGAACCGGGTAGTTTCCTTTCGCTTAAAAGGACCGTGCACCGGCGCGATGATCAAAAGGGGAGAACGCGAGGACAAAAAGGAGAAGCCGGCTCTCCGAGCGACGAAACACACGGCTCGCTAAAGGAGTCAAAGAATTTTTCGCGGGCAACACCGACCCCGGTTTGTTTTCCGGCTCGCATTGTGCTCGTCGCCGTTCGTTACGGCCGGCAATTATCTGCTGGCTAGCCTCGCCCCGTTAGGTTTTAGCGCTTTTAACACCTTTAGGAGCACCGGGACAAGGAAAATCTTAAACAGAATTTCGAGAAAATCGACAAACGAAACGGCCCCTCTCTCGATGCGGACGTTCGACGCGCTTGTAAATATTGCGTTAACGTTGGAAATGTATTAACGGTGCCGAATATGTTACCTAGAAAGAGGAAAAAGAAATTTCGCGTTAACCCCTCTATTTTGGTTGGCGGATCGGTCGGAAAATTCGCAAGAAAGTTCTAACCAATTCCCGGTTTCTTGCTTTGGGTTTTTGAACGCGTTCCGCCGTGGGTTGCGTTCGTCTCGGGATTAAAATTACGAGTCCGATCGATTATTTTTTCGTTGGAAGTCGAACGGAAAGGTTCTCGATGGAGCAGACTGGAACGCGACGCGTAACCGACGCGGGCTGGGCCATTGAACGGGCAACGTTTGATTCGAGGCATTTACAGGTCATCCCTAACCACCCCCGAAGGGACGAAGTTTCGGGCCGCCTCGACCGATCGATCGGTCGGCCCTGTTTAGCTCCCCTCTCTCTCCCCCCTCCCCCGCCCCACCGAACAACGATGAAATCTCCTCGACAGCGTTCGCCAAAGGATTCGACTTACGTCGACGAACGAGACGCGCGCGTCGATCGATTCTTCGCACCCCGGTCGATTCATCGAGCGGTGCCATAAACGCGAATTTACGCTCGCTTTGGATACGCGTGTACATCGTCGATGAATCATCCGGGATGTACGTCCAAAGTGAAAAGCCTGAATTCGCCTTTACCGGCGATTAATTACGATTGCGATCATTAGAATAAGCAGAACTACAATACCGCAAAACCTTGCAACGCGGAGTAGGGGAAGTAATCGCGGGGGGCTAAAAAATTTTAGCATTTATTATTTTGTAATTTTACTAAAATTATCCCTGATTGTTTTTTTCTGTAATATAAGTTTTCTTTTGTTATACATATAATATAAATTGCTTTTTTTCTGGGGTCGAAAATTATACATTTTGTAGCGAAAATTTGTAGTTCCGCCGCTGATTCGATCTATCCATTTTAGCTATAAACGCATAGTCTACCAGTTACCGGGCGGCAGCTGGTGACCGCTGTAACCTGCAACAATTTATTTTCTTGAAACTAATCACCGGCCTGCGGAAAGCTTGCCGCGAGATTATCGGATGATCGGAGACCCGTGCCGGGAAACGGAACATGGAAAAAGGGGAGAGTAGCTGGACAGTCGGCTCGGTCGTCCTCGGACAACGCACGGTATCGCCGGGGCATCGGTTATCGGCCGAGAAGCTGTTAGAAAGATCCACTCGCTATTACACGCTGGATGGTTGTATACCAGCGCCGGTGCAAAGAGGATTTCCCGGGGCGAGGATTATTCAAATCCGGCTTGAAAGCCGTTTTCAATGGAGACACGCCGATACGCCGAGCCGAGCGGAGCCGAGCCGCGTCACCGCTACCCTCGTTTCACGCGTCTTCCGCACCCCCGGCTCTTCCGGCCCGCTCCGCGAACCACCTAACGTAAGAACAACGGTCGAAAGGAGTCAAGGTCGCCGTTGTCGACCCGCCGTTTCGCCTTCCCTCTCGAACGCGTCGCATCGCGCGATCTCGCCGTCTCCCGAGTTGTCAATCGCAGAAATTCCGACGAAATTCACAGCCTCCCGAATTTATCAGCGTCGAACGAACCTTCGAATCGTGCCCGAACTCGAACCGAATTTTCGGGCACCCGCACGGTCCCGGAAAGCGACGCGCTGCCGTTCGTCGATAGAAAAATAGCAAGAGGTTCGATTACGGACGGGCCGAGCCCGCGCACGCATAACCAGCCTCGGAAATCATCGAGTTTAGTAGATCGGGGACGCGTATTTCCGCTCCTCTTGCGCGCGCCTACCATTTAACCTCGTTTCTTCCATATCTTCTGGCGCTCGAGTTCCCGCACCGCTCCACGCCGCTGCTTCGCATCGTTCGATCTTCTCCGGTGACCATGAATATGCAAAGTCGAAACTCTCGATCTTCTTCGCTCAAACTTCGCGCCACGGTAGACCCGTGAATGAGACGAGAACAGGCGACCTGCGAGAACCTTCAAAATCGACACGCTTTCCACCTCTCTCGCGCGCTTTTTCCGTCTCTCCACAGTGCCTCCGATTCGTCGGGTGCTTCATGGTCGGACCGATAGTACGTAGCAGCCAAGTTCTTCTTATCTCCAAGGCCGTTTTTCGGCTTAGTTTAGGAATCTTCTTTCAGAGAAATTATAAACCCTTTGGAATTGGAATTTTCCACGCGTATTTATTACCGTTCGAAGCACACGCGCGATTTCTTCCAAGCAAGAATAATTAAAATTACCCGCGTTATAAAATCTTTTATACGGTATGTTTTGAGAAACTCGGGTTAATGGAAAGAACTTTCTACCAAATGGTTACAGTGCCTTGTAAATAATGCAGAAAATGTGTATCTTGCAGAAAGCGCCGCCGTCCAACGACAACTGTGGCGACCGCGGAGAATAATCGCGACAGCGTTTAAAATTCACGAATTTGAAAAACAGAAATGGGTACGTTCCGCCGCGTTTAGGCTGCTCCGGGCAGACTGCTGCGCACCGATAGACAAAGGTCGCGAGTCAGGACAAACGCGGCAGGGCCGTCGCAACGATCGATGCATCGATGCGCCGCATTAAATAAACTTCCCGACGCGTCCTCTCCTCCCCGCCCCTCCGCACACCCCGCAGCGATGCAGCGGCAGACAGCGACGAGTCTCAATTTTCCCGGAAGCTATGGCCGAATTTAAAAGTCAATTAACCGGCCGCCACTGTTACGCGATCGAAACCGCGCCGCCCCCAAATATTTGCAGCTAATTCCTCCCGCGCGCGCGGGCGTTTACCACCCTAATACCCGTCGACGAATGTAACCACTCGTTCGTTAATGCCGCTCGATAGAAAACGATTTGTAGACTATTAACGTTTCCGGCTAAACATTCTCGCCGCGTGCTACTTCATCGTCGCGCGCAATATTGTTCTCGATTCGAAACTCTCGCTGCGCCCTAGGGTTTTTTTTCACTCTAGTCCTCGGTGTTCTACCGCTGCTGCCTGCCTGCCTCCTTTCACTTTTCTTTCCACCGAAACTTTCGGACTTTCTTCCGATGCCTTCTCGTTTGCATATAGAACGCGCATCGGACCAAATTCATCGTCGTAGAGAAAAATTAGACTCGCCGTGCGAACTCGCGTTTCACAGCACCAAACCTACCGAGCTTTACAAGTACATAGTCGGTAGACTTTGACTTTGTAAAAATAACAGGATTAAATTTATACGCACAATTTAAAGCAGTGGTCCTGTTAAGACAAATTTAAGGACATCGGTGTATTAATTTCAATTTTAGTAAGATAATCGAGACAAGAAAACATTTTTCATCCGATTCCTGCGTCTTGCGATCGATGCAAACATTTTTTATTTTGCATAAAGAACCGCTGCGTATTCGTCGGTCGCTAAACATTCAAGTACCGTACGAGCGAATCGCATCGGTTCGATGAAATGAAAGAAAATTGTATAAAATGGAAAGACATTCTAGGGCGGGAGAAACGATTGGTGTTATCGAGGCAGAATAGCGCTTCGAGCGCAGAGGGTTAAAAAGAAATTGGCGCGCAGACCGTCGAAGGATTAAGTACGGTCTCGCAAATGTTGGGAGAGAAACGCGCTCCACGGCCGGAGGTCGTAATTTGCAAATTGAACGGTGACGCGCAACGCGTGCGGTTTCGCGGGGAAAAAGGGCGCGAAGGACGGTTCCGCCGGATCGGTTCGTCGAACAGTGGTATTAACGGCATTGAGAAATCACAGCGAGAGCGCCCCGTGGACGCGTCTTCGGAGGTTCGCGCGGTCGGGGAAAAAAGGACAGCGGAGTCGAAAGGCTGGTCCGGAAGGCAGCTGTTCGACGGAAAGGACGTTCGGACGACCAAGCGTCGCTTGTCACGGGTTTCGTTTCGCAACACCCTGCGCTCGATTATAATTTCCAGAGGGTACAAAGAGGACCTCCTGGCCCTTTTGTCGTTCGATTCTGCGACGCGCGTGCGATCACGCGACCGAGAAACGCTACTACGGGAAAAGCACCGAGCGTCGATATCGCTTCGCGCGCCGTATTGCCCGGCGAGTCGAATAAAAAAATAAAGAAAAGGAAAAAATTGGAGCGCGCCGCTCGCGCGGAGAAACGTCACCGCGGCCTACCCTACCGGCCAGCGATTACGCGGTCGTCTCGATCGCGGGGAAACTAACGGAACTGTTCGCGCGTTCGCGTGTCCTTTTAATAGACTGCGTTGGTAGCAGGCGTTCCGAATTATCGGAGCGAAGTTATATTCCCGTCTTTATTCTTATTTCGAATTTATTCGAACGCGTCTTGCGATTCTTTCGTTCCAAAATGTTCTAAAACGTCTGACATTATCCATAAAAATTTATTTAAACGTATATTTTTATACCTTGAGCATAGATTAATTCTTGATCACAGAGAAATGTAGAAATCTGTACGGCAAAAACGTCTTTCGATCAAACGAGAAGCAGGTACGCGGGCGAGGGTGCCGACCCTAAGGGTTGAACGCGCGGGAAAACAAAAATGGCGGTAACGCGTTAAGATCGACGTCTCGTAGGTTAGGTTTCGTTCCACGCGCAAAATTTTCTAACGCTGGCGCGCGGAATCCGTTCCCGTTTCGTGCAGAGATTATCGTTGGACATTCGATAATTTCTATATCTTCGTCCCGCGGCTTAATCGCTCCGGTTACGACCGATACCGATCGCCCTTCGAGTATCTCTGCACGGTCTATGCGTGTACATACAGGCTACGCGACAGAGCGCTCAAGTAAAAATCTAAATAAAAAATACGCGTGTACGCGCGGGCCTGTCGCGCATGTAATTCCGAACCATCGACAAACGAAGAAAATCCGAGACGATATTCATCGATCTAGAATTTGATCGCGCGAGCGAAGCCACGGTCGCAGGTGCGCGAATACTTTTTTCCGTAGCTGTACGTTCGACGGTAGAGCGTCTTAGAATACCTAACCTGACCTAGAAACAACGGTCCGCGAGAAAGCGAATTCAAAGAGGGAAAGAGAAAAAGAAATCGAGCGACGTTCGACCAGTGATCGAGGCGCAAGGTGCGCACGGCTAATTTATCAACACCCTGTATAGCCGAGCACCGAGCAGGAAAGCAATATGCCTGAAAGGGTCGTCGAGTGTATCCGCCGCTTCGACACAGGTTTCACCAGGTGTGCGCCGGTATAGCGTCGATACCGTCGCGTCCGGTGAAATATTATTTCGAACACCGTATAACCCGCTTCGGTTTCAATCTGGCGCGCGCTTCTTATCAATCAGTTCGTTACGAATTTCTCAAATATACATTTAACTGATATTTGAAAATTGGCTCCATCTTGAATCAACGTGTCACCGCTACGCAACTCTTTTGGCGGCAAATTTCATTGCGAACGATTCATAAATAATTCTCGTACGTAGCATCTATTCCCGAAATGTTACACCCAGCTCCGGACAACCGGTTGCCGTTTTCGTGGAGATACGAAAATTTGAGAGGAACGAAGACCGGAGGTCGAAGAAAAATTGCGAAGGTCGTACACTCACCCTCGAGCAGGTGCCAGTCTTCGTCGAGCGATGCCAGTGCCTGTGCCTGATTAGCCTGTTGTTCGAAGTCGAGCATCTTGGTCCACGGTGTCTATACTCTATCTCTGTCTCTGTCTCTGTCTCTGTCTCTGTCTCTGTCTCTGTCTCGCCTCTCCCGCTCTGCGCGCAGTGTATCTTTTCTCGAGCACGGGCACGGGCACGGCCAACTATCCAGTCACTACACCTCGCACGACAAAAAACTATCGCCACAGTTCTGTTGTCTCCCGGGTCCGTATAGCTCAGCCCGCACACCGGCGCGGCGAAAGGAACACGCAAGGATGATGGATCTCTCGTGTTACGGTTTCGCGTTAGCGGGACACGGACCGCGGTGGAATCTTGCCGCGCGGAATCTTCTCGAGCGACAATTGAAAACTGGTGTGTATCAAAGACACGACTTTCCCCTCGTAGAAACGCTCGCTCGGATAATCTCGAACGTCCTTTCGTCACGAGAGAAAGAAAGAGTGGGTGGTGGGGGTAGGAGCGAGCGAATCGGACGGAGCGCGAGGAAGCGAGGCCGGGCTTCGCTCTCTCTCTCTCTCTCTCTCTCTATCTCCCACTCTATGCTTCTCTTTCCCGTTCGCGAGCGTCTCGCCGACCGAACTCTTTTTTTCGCCGTTTAAAACTCCGCTCTCTGTTTACATCGGAGTGTTTTCTGGTTGGTCACCGGTCCGGCCGGGAAACAGCGCAAGCGTCGCGAGCGCGGTCCTCTCTCTCTCTCTCTCTCTCTCTCTCTCTCTCTCTCTCTCTCTCTCTCTTCTCCTCTCGTAAGGCCTAATAAATGGCTGGGAGAGAAGAGATCAGGATATTTTCACGGTGTGCCCGACGACCGGGAGTACGCGTGTTCCATTTATTTCAAAGGGGGGATGATGATGATGATGATGATGATGATGATGATGGTGTGCTCGCGCGGGTCTTCACGGAAGAAACCGTGTGTCTCTGGTAAGATTACGAGACGAGCAGGCTCGCCCGCGTGCATACGTGGCGGTACTCGAACCGCGACTGATTTCCCCTATCGCTACGTGCTCGGCTGCCACCCACTACCCTCCCCCCACCAGGCCTTCGGCTGCCCCCCCCCCCGCCCCCCCCCCCCCCCCCGCGGCCGCTACCACGCAAGCTTGCTGGTTGCAAGCAACGGTAGAACGTCTGACCCTCCCCTCAGCGCCTATCCGCACCCCTTTCTCCCTATCCACACTTTCTCCGTCCCTGTCTTTCCTTCTGCAGCTCTCTGTCTCTCTCTCTCTCTCTCTTTCCATCTCTCTTTCTCTCTCTCTCTCTCTCTCTGTCGCACACATTCTCTTTCTCGCAGCAAGTGTACAGGGTGCGGCGAAAGTTGTGGCGCAATCGAGATCAGGGTGATCCTACTCCGCAATAACAAGTGGAAAGTGTAAAATTAACTTCCTATTATACTTGAATGGAAATGGGCCGAGCACGGAACTGGTTTCGAAGAAGAAACGTTTCCGAAGTGTCGACTATTAGATAGTAGATTATTTTAAAGGTGATTCAACGAGTCCAAACGGAGCGCGTGTTGCGAATTAAATTACGTATCCAACGTATTCGAGCAATACGGTAGCCGGTATAAAGGTTGAGGTCAAGCCGAAACGTCCGTGCAATTGTTTCTACACAATCTGCTCTTTGTACGATCAACTCTGTGTCGCTTATCGTTAACGGATTTCTGCGCGACGTCGACGACCTACCGAACACGCAGCTTGAACGTGCACCAGTGTCCGTAACGCTCGATATCAATCTATATTTACCGATATTTATATACGGGGTGTCTAGCGATCGCCGTGCACCGAAGACAACTCGTTCGCTCGTCGATTTTTCTTCGCTTATTTATTTATTATAATATTTATTTATCCGTTAAATTTGCTTATTCCGAATCCCGCTGGTAATTCCGAATATCCATCCTTTTACGAAAAAGGTTTGCCGACCCCAGCGTTGGTCGAGTCCGCGAAGGGTATTGGTCTCATCGGCGAGCGTGTGCGCGCCTCTCCCTCTCTCATTTCTCTCTCGTACTTTGTAGTCTGCGACCGTTAATGCGGAGAGAAGTTCGCGAGGCACTCGCGAATCCTCTTCCACTCTCTATTTCAGTTCCTCTCTCGGCCTCCGCGTTCCTTCCCGCTCTATTTCGACCGTCCGTCTCCCTCTAGCTGTGCTCGGTCCCGCTTCGTGCTCGGGCTCGGTCTCGGTCTCGGTCTCGCCTCTCGCCTCTCGTTCCCACCGACACCGTTCCTCGTTCTCCGTCCTTCGCGAAAAGACTCCCATCCTCGTTCCCGTATTCTCCGGGTTATGGCTAGCCCGGGTTACCGGTAACCGGCCAGTAAACACAAAGTTACGCGTCTCCCGGTTCTAACCCGCTACTTCTGAGCGTGTGCTACCTGGGAAACGAGACGGATGCCGGAGATTCTGTCTTCTGGCCGATATCGCGCGGCTCGGAAACAGCTGCCGAAGCCGAACATTATCGCGGCCAATGTGATTCTTTCGCGGGTACAAACAGCGCGAACAAGGTGCTTCATGATTTTCCATGTAGAAACACGGTATGCGGAAAAGGTTCAACGAGTTTGGTGCGAGGGTACGCGCAGGGATTCGATCGTTCCAAATCTCGGAGCACGGCGGTGCTCGCCGTTGTTGAAAAGCGACCGGTCGTCGACGTCGATGTACGTTGTAAAAAAAAAAATTTGTTATTAACAAGGGTATCGTTGAAATCTGTGAGGACGATACTATCTCGCAACAGTACGATTACTTTGATTAACCGGTTAAGGGTTAAGGTCGCGAGCGCAAGCCACGACTCCTGGAACGCGTGTCGCGTGCTCCCTAGCATACGGCCCTGATGGCTCGCGCGCCTCGTCATTTGTCCCAGCGCCCCTCACCGCCCACCGCCGCCCACCGACGCACACAGGATACCGTCCGCCGCTCGCCAAGCCACTCGATTTACTTCCCTCCTCCCTAACCCCACCCCTTTCGCGCCGCTCACCTCTCTCCGCTCGCTCTCTCGCTAACTCTCTCTCTCTCTCTCTCTCTCTCTCTCTCTCTCTCTCTCTCTCTCTCTCTCTCTCTCTCTCTCCCTCTCCCTCCCTCTCTCTCTTCCCGTCCTTCCCTCTTCTTCGGTTATTCGATTACATTTCCTTCTCTCTCCGACGAGACGCCGGAACTATCGGTCCGTGTCTGTTTTACATTGTTTTCTTCTCCGACCGCGCATCTGCCGAACTTTCTATGTAAATATGTATTTTGTTTTTCTTTCATGTGCTCCCGTATCTCTTTCTCGATCGCTCGTGAATCGACCGGATCGTTCTCGAAATATCTGTGACGCCGTATAACATGGTTCGATTACGATTAGCTGCTCGACGGTAAAAATCGACCGGGATCCGATAACGCGAAGAAAGGTCAGTGCCGTTCTCGAGAGGCGTTCTCTTATCGCGAATTCGACGCTAGACGCGGTGAGAATCCCAGCGGGATTATTTTTTTTCTCGTGTTTTCGGCCAAGAGGAGCGTCGCGTCGCGTCAGGCTGGTTGCTTGCATTCGCGTCGGCACGGTCGACCGACCGGTCTATCTTTTTCCGTTTCGTTCTCCCGTGCTCGACCTCGAGAGGAATCGGCGTAAGGTTTCTCCCTCTTCGTCGCGCGTGCCACGATCCGCGCGTTCACGGATCGCCCCTCTCCCTCTTGTTCCCGGTAGTCCGCTCCTTCTCGCTCTAAAGCGTTTGTTCTTCGTCGCAGATGCTCGCCAGTGCCGACAACCTCCCCCACCTGAACCAACTCGGGAGGATAATCGAGAGCCGACCCAACGAACGTTCGAGCCTTCTACGTTCTACCCGAAATCGTATCCGTATCGCCGATACGGATTCCAAACCGTGTTCAATGCTGGGAACATATGTAACCGCGTGTACCACGTATGTACATAGATATAATTGTGTAAAAAATATCGAGTCTCGAAACGTGTCTGTCCGAAAAGTATTCAAACGTAGAGCGCACCGTATATAGATGGCGTAACGCGTCTCAAAGTACAAAAGCGTGTTTTCTTAATTCGATGTTCGTTCGGGCGAAGAATTCTAGTTTAACGACGCCGATGAAATATTTGCGCCGACTAATATTTTCAGGCATCCGATAAAGTTGCACGGCAGAGTTTCGGCTACCTGGCCGCTGCGCTGCGGGAGTTTCGAGTTTCCTGTGAACAGGAAACCGTATCATTTAGCGTCACCATCCCACGAGTGAAAATGCATTAACTGGCAGCGGCGGGCAACGTTACAGCAAAGTGAAACCCGTCGTCGCGGTGTGGTCGCGTTAAAGCGAGCCCGCGTAAAATCGTGTAACAATCGCAGCCCCCGAACGCTATCGTCCCGCTAACGTCCCTTTCCGGCTTGTCCCTTGTTCCCTCGGCGACCGACTCCTCCGCCAGCTCCCGTCAGCTTTACCGTTTATTAAACTCGGCTCTCGTAAGTACCTACCGAGAATTCTTGTAGCACGGTCACAGTTCCAACGAAACGGCAAGAACGCAAGGTCGTCTTACAAGATCGCGCGCGATCGTTGCGCGTATCGCTACGGCTCGGTGTAACGTTGTAGCTCTACCTTACCGACCGAGCAAAAGATCCGTGCGCAAACGATCCATTATCTCCTAAAAACATTGCGAACGCTACGCGACTTACGACACCGCTCTGTTCTATCGCTGGAACGAGATACGGACCCGATGCAAAATTTTTACAGGGTTACATTGAAAACTGTCGAACCCGAGTCTCGCTTCGGGTGCCAGATAAAGATTTGTCCTTGAAACGGCGATGTTCCAGTTGTTTCGAGCCGGCTCGTGCGACGCGTATACGTATCCGTTGGAATTTCAGTGCTACGTCATTTTTAGCCGAGTTGTTTATTCTACGTTGTCGACGTCGCGCGAGACCAACGGAGTGGGGCGAGAAGTGGGGAACGTTATTTCTTTGAACTTGATTACATCGCTTGATCTTGCAACGCGACCGACCGTGTAACCGATGGACAATTATTAGTAATCCCGCCGGGGACTTACACGGCCGTCGCGCGTCCCAGAAACGCCGTCCCGCCGTTGGTTGGTCGAGAGAAGAGGGTCTATCGAGTTTTTTTCAAGAACGCGCGATCCGCTGCGAACTCTTGGAGAAATTTCAGGATTCGAGAGCGAACGCGACGCGAAAGCGGAGAATCGGTGGTCGCGAAATGTATTTTTTCAACATTTTAACCTGTTGCTATTTTCGTGGCTTTCATCCGTGACCTATCGCAAGGACTTTGTCCGTGAAGCTGTGCGCCGCGACGCGTGCATCGGGCGAACTTTAAAATCTCGTGGGCGTTCTCGCGTAGGTTCGCGAGTAGGAGCGAGTTTCCATGGTGATCGCTCGCTGTGACCATGATTTCGACGTGACGTCATGGATACGGAAAGGACATCCACGTGCCGCGTACGCGCGGCGTCGGTTAACGAGTTTCCCCCGTAACAATTTTTCACCGTTACGTCACGGGAAAAACGCGCTCGACCGGACGAAGCCGCCGAGCACGCGCATCCCACAGCCTACGAGGGAAAAAACTGATGCTCGTAGGTGCTCGTGCTCGTGCTCGCGAGCGTCGTTCGGCTTATTCAAGAATCGGAAAACTCCGGCACGGCTAGGAGAACCCGTGGCGAACGACGCTAACGCTGCACGGCGCAAACAACAATTAACGCGGACCTACATATACAATATAGAGCTAACCTATTTTATAGGGCCGCTATAATCTGACGCGTACGCGAAACGTCACGGGAACCGAATACATATAAATACTATGTAAGTTGATCGCCGCGTTTAAAACGAATCTATTTGGCAAAGATGTGTTTCGGAATGATAGTCTCGCGAAATCGATCGACATCGGCTCTTAAAACGTTTCTCGACGCGGTTTCTGTTGGACCGATACCGTATCGAAGCTGACAAGATCGGTTTACGGTATTTATGGATATTCGTGTAATCGCAAGACAGAGTCTCGACGCGAAGAACTTTCTACGGAGATACATACGGTACGTATACCGTGTATCTCTCTGTTTGCGCGTAATTCGTAGACTCGGGGAATCCGCATCGACTTCGCAAGCTAATTAAAACGAAGCAGCGAACAGTCTCATTATTATCCCGGTTTCACTGGCGAAGCGTTTAAGCGAATACGTTCAAAGTTTATCTGAAAAGTATCATAACTCGAGACTAATGTTACGCGTAGTCTACGGGGGAAGTAGGCCACGAACGTTGATACGGGTGACTGTATTTAGATCGAATTTGAAGCGGTATCGGAGAAATGCTATAATCTACGTAAAGGATCAAATTTTACGTTAAATAATATTTTCTCCTTGCACCACGACTCGTTTCGCGTTAACGCTAAATCTACCGTGAACTGAAAGCGATTAAAATGTTTTAGCTTATGAAAACGACGAGGCTCTATTTATTTAGTTTTTGTGCAATTTTTATCCGAACACGTGGTTGGATAAAAAGACATTTTTCGAATCAATTTCCATGTAAGCAACTTTGTAATTTCAATAACTGTGAAATGAAGAATATAAAACCGGTCACTCGACCGGCATCGGTTTAGCGTTAAGAATGCCGTACGGCTGTGATTCTTTCGTGAATTGAGACTGAAATATGTTCGACGCGGCTTGCGTAAGGATGATTTGATACAAGTCAAAATAATAATATATTACGTAATTACGGCGTGTAATGGTTACGTAAGACGTGTGCGTGCAACGTTCCAAATGAGAATTGAAATTAGGTGGTGCAAGAGCTGTTCGACAGGGAAAAATTTTCACGACGCTTCTTCGAGTGGCTGCGTTGAATTGGCATCGATAGACTTCTTGTGAAAGTTACTCTTCGAAACTCGAAAGCGTAAACGTAGTAAAAATGTCCAGCGGAACGCGTGTTAGACACGAATTACTGACAAGATCATTAGCAGGCTCGATACTGTTCGTTCCCCTCCGTCGAGACACTGGTTATTTTCAGCGTGAGCACGTACATGTGGGAAAATTAAAAAATCTTCCGGGGTACATATTTTCGTAACCCCGAGCATCGATAGAGATTTCGATAATAACAACAAACGCGTTCGGCTACGTGCAATCGTACTACGACTAAATCTGAAATGAATATCGCACAAAAGAGTCTCTCTCTCTCTCTCTCTCTCTCTCTCTCTCTCTCACTCTTATATCGCCATGTATCAGTCCAGATGAGAAGTACTCGTCCCTAGGAATCATTTACACTTGACCATGGAGTCCCAGGTGGCGCTTCTGCAGTTACCACTATGCTTATCTTTTTTTATTAGAAAAAATGCAAGCTCACAATTTTACTTTATTATTTACAAGTTAACTATTTTAATTTATGCATCTAGTGGCTAAAAACAGCTTCTTCGGTCTTATGGAAGAAGATACGCGAGAGATAGGTACATAGTCTAGGATGAATATGGCTTTCCAACAAGAAATGTCTTAATTATTTAGGTCTATTGTTAAAGTATTGTCTTAGATAACTATCAATTAGAGTCGAAATATAGACGACTATGGAAGATGTTTACTATGCTTGCGCCACAGACGGGAATACCATGGCCATCTAGCGACAATACGCACGAATGAAAATGGCCCGTTTCGCGAAGCGTTTGCCCCGTCGATAACGCAGGAGATTCTAATTAACAACAGCGGGTTACATATTGTCAAAGAGAATATTCAATGGTCGTGCGACCGCCAGATGGCTAAAATATTTATCAAACTTTGGGCGATCGGACTGGCAGAGAGGATACGAGAGTGCTCGCGCTCCGGTTTTGCCCGTTCCCATTATAGTGCTGCCCCCTACAACTATTTTAGTTTGGAACAGAACCTACCTCATTTTCTTTTTACAGAGATCTATATTATCTTCAGTCTGGAACAGAACCTACCTCATTTTCTTT
>CM052207.1:13524124-13634465 GCA_028454225.1 Lasioglossum leucozonium
AAAGAAAATGAGGTAGGTTCTGTTCCAGACTGAAGATAATATAGATCCCTATGAAAAGAAAATGAGGTAGGTTCTGTTCCAAACTAAAATAGTTGTAGGGGGCAGCACTATAATGGGAACGGCCAAAACCGGGGCGTGAGCACTCTCATTTCCTCTCTGACACGGCGTAGATAATTTTCCCTGTCCGAGAGATGAAATCAGCTGGAAGGCACTGTGACGTCACATTTTCATAAGATGTACAAGCTATGCTCATCGACAGTGCCTACGCTTGGCTTACATGGGGAGAAGGGGGTCAGCGGTTGCGCCATGTACACAGTACATGAAAAGAATGAACAGGATAATTTCAAAGAATTTGGCATTTTATCATGAAATAATCAATATATAAACTGTATTTGAGATACAAATGTTTATACTATGTATATGTTTTATTAAGGTATTACAATGAAAAGTATTTTGAAATTATCTTAAGACTTATCTTGTGACATCACAGTGTCCCATCATCTTTCGGACACTGAATTCTCGGTTTTCCTATACACATACTATACCTACTATACTATACCTAGGTCAGTACTAACCAAACCTTAAACCAAACCCATCCAACCGGACTCCCATGCAGACCATGGATATAGGAATATAGAGATGGAGCGTGTCGCTGCGGCGTTGGCAAATTTAGGGACGGGGATGAGGTAAAATTGACGCCTAATTTTCATTGGCTGTGTCCGGGCGCAAGCGCAGTACGTCATTATGTGGTCATTATGTATGCAGCGCCACGCATTGACACAGCGTCACATAACCTGTGAGCATCGAGCATTTTGGAGCATCTCCAAGCGTCACTGAGCGTCACCAAGTGTCTCATAATCTTGTACCGTTTCATTTCAGTGTCGTGTTCCAGTATTAAGGGAAGCTATTAAAATGAAGTGCTTTGTGCCATCGTGTAACAACCGATCTGATTTTCAAAATAGGAAAAGAAGGTGTTGTGAAAGTTACATTTCATCGGTATGAAGATTATTTTATTATAATTAATATAATTATGATCTTATAGAACATATTTTATTTTAAACTTTGATTCTGTTTGCAGTTTTCCAAAAGATCCTGATAATTGCACTTTATGGTCAGATTTTTTAGGTATCAGAATATCGGAAATTCCAAAGAGAGCTTGTATTTGCTCAGTGCACTTCGAAGAAACAAGTTTCTACACAAAAGGTTCATATATGCGTTTGAAACGAAATGCATTACCACGTGTATGTGTAATACTGAGCATGTTCAATTTTTTTGAATATACCAAACATTGCACAATAATGTTTTATTTCTACTTATATGTGTTTGTTTTATTCCAGAAAACCCTTAATGAAGAAGGGACATCTTGCAGTAATATATGTGAACATAATATGGACACAACATTATTACCAAACACAAGTATCTGTGCATTTATAAAAAAATTACTTTTGATAAATACATTCATTGTCATAATAATAACATAAATTGATATTACCGTTACTTCTAAACTAACACAATATTGCATTATGTAGCTATTAATAAAATAGATAATTCAAATAGCCAACGCACATATTATAATAAACTAACTTTATTTAGAGGACAATGATTTTTGCGCGAAACCTAGTATAAGTCTTGTTAAATATTGTAAAACGAACAAAAGGCTGTAATAAAGATTACATATATATAAGCCTATTATGTCCAAAAATTTATTGTACCCTATTTTTAATTGTATTATTGGAAAAAATGTATAACATTTATATTATCCTTATTAATTATTAAATATATAACACCTCTTCGTTTTATAAAAATAATGACTTTAAAATATAAATTATTTAAAATTAGTATGTTCTTTAATTCGTGTTACACATTTTAATTTCTTTTCTATATTCTCTAATTTTAATTTTCTTTAATCCCTCATCCTAGAATCTTTTTCCGTCTACAGATTTATTAATTATTTGAAATTGTACATAAACATGAAATACGTAACTACTACAAATTGCATAAAATCAAAAAGTGTAGAAGATTTCTACTTTCTATTTTACTTTTAATCATTTAACAATGTTCATTACAATATTTGGGACATAATTCGTTTCGCGAGTGTCATACGTTATTATAGGACAAAGAGTTAATTATCACTTTTCTATTTTCAACTTGTCAGATATATGTAAACCTGTAAGCAATCTGTAAACATATTTCATACTTGGCGGTACAGAGTATGCGCAGAAATGCCACCAATCAAATTTAGGCTTAAATTTTACCCTGCCTCCTCCTCAATCCTGAACACCCTCCTTGCCACTGTCCTAGCTCATACTCCATCCCTATATTCCTATATCCATGGCAGAGAGTACCCTCTCTGCAGCTACTATCGACTTAGTCGATAGTTTTTAGTCGATAGTGTCCATCACTACATATAGCATACAGCAAATAAACAATTTGAATTAACAACGAATGTAATTTAAACACTGACTCTATTCGTAACAGTGTTCCTTCGAAACACTGTTCTAATGAAATAATATTAAGTTTTCAGTAAATATTCAATGAATGGAGTTTTATACTTACAATTAAACAGATGACGCAGCAGTATTCCTTTCTTTTAAAATTTAAAAATTCAGATTCATTTTTTTATCGATCCTAAAATTGACGAGATCAGAAACTGCCGGCCACAATGATATTCGAGAAAAAAAATCTTAATGAAAACAGCTTTAATGACTTTTTTAAGGCTGTTTTACCACGTGACGCAATCACCTGACATATGTTTTGATGTAATATGGCGCCTTTAATTGTCAGAGTGTAACAAAACCTCTGCAAGAATGTAAAATTTCTTGAAGTGTTGATTTTCAAACTCAACACAGAATGCCAGTTGATATAAACCGATTGACAGAAGGTTGGCTAGAATTGGAAAGTGACCCAGGTACGAAATAATCACCGCAAAACTAAATTTTAATTGCCATCGCTATTGGAGCATCAGAACAAGTTACGGAAACATAAAATTAAGTTAACAAAGCTAAGAAAGCTACATTGCAAACATTAAATCTCTGGGACTCAAACTACGTTACACATAAATATTTTCGAGTTCCTCTTGAATAGAGTACCGTGTTTGAATACAGTCACTATACATGCATGTTGTTCTTACGATAAACAGAGTATTTATACCCTCTCACGGCACTAGAAACTTCCAGGGTCAATATCACAGTTCATTTTATTTAAATATTTTTTTAATTAACTTGTTACATAACGTAAATCTACTTTTTCCATGCATCACTGTACATGCATGTTGTTCTTACGAAAAACGGAGTATTTATACCCTCTCATGGCACTAGAAATTTTCAGGTGCAATATCACAGTTCATTTTATTTAAATATTTTTTTAATTAACTTCTTAGACAACGTAAATCTACTTTTTAAATATTCTATACTATTCTATATTCTATATTACTTTTTAAATATTCTATATTACTATATTTTAAATATTCTATAGTACTCGCATTGATACAATTTACTCTGTCAGGTCTATTTACGCTACTGTTGGAAGATTTTGGAGTGAAAGGTGTGCAAGTAGAGGAAATATACGACTTGCAAAAATCTTTAGAGGGTCCAGTCTATGGATTTATATTCTTGTTTCGTTGGATCGAGGAAAGAAGATCCAGGCGCAAGGTTGTAGAGCAAGATGAGAGATTTGTGAAAGATGAGGAAATCGTTAACAATATATTCTTCGCGCAACAGGTATGTCATTCACGCTAACATACGCCTGCTAAACCGTTTCATTCAACGGTTGCTAAACCCTTGATTCTTACAGGTTGTGCCCAATAGCTGTGCGACCCATGCACTGCTCTCCGTGTTACTCAATTGCCCAAACATTCATTTGGGTACAACTCTATCCAGATTGAAACTGCACACGTTTGGTATGTGTCCAGAGAACAAAGGTTGGGCAATTGGAAACACCCCTGAATTAGCATGCGCTCATAATTCGCATGCGATGCCCCAAGCCAAGAGACGCCAGGATAAAAATACTGGTGTCTCCACTGGTAGATTCACTGGGGAAGCTTTCCACTTCGTCAGTTATGTACCGATCAATGGCAGGCTGTTCGAGCTGGATGGCTTGAAACCATACCCCATGGATCATGGTCCGTGGAAAGAGCACGAAGAGTGGACTGAACAATTTAGACGTGTGATAACCGATCGCTTAGGGATGGCGAGAGGGGAGCAATTGCAGGACATAAGATTTAATCTAATGGCTGTTGTCCCTGACCGACGGCTGGCTATATCTCATAAATTAACTATGTTAAAGACTAATAGACAAATAGTGCTAGAGGCATTACAACAGCTTGTTAAGTTGAGTCACCAAGACGGCTCCGAGAAAAACGTGAACGACTCTGATAAGTCGGATAAACATTATGAGAAGAAGAGCAAAACCGACGATGATAATGCTGTATCTAATAAATCGGAAATCGACGAGTCCTCCGTTCCGGCTATCACTGTTGAAAGAAGCGATGGAGCAGGGGACATTGAGGAATCGGGGTCGGGCATAACTTCCAGCAAAACTGAATCAAAGTAAAGATTGATTTAATATTTTATTTACTCAGGCTTACGGGCAAATGAAAAGAATGTATTACGATGTTACAGCGGTATGGAAAAGGTAGTAATGTGTGCATTGGATTATGCAACTCCGCTTCGAATTCAAACTTCGCCTGCCCACAGCTCCTCCAGCACCGATACCTCGTCCGAGATTGGGTCTGCGTTTAATTCCCCGACTCAAGGTACTTTATGTTCCTTTGCAGAGGCGTCTGGTTGTACAGACCTTTTTACTTTGGCAAAATATTAAACTGTTTGGACACGACATTCGTATAGATTTCAGATCGTCAGTGTTATTCGAGGTGGAGTAACAGACGTAGTAATGCGAGTCAGACGTGACGTCTTTCGTTTTCCCGTGCTCTGTACACACTTTTCCTGGCGCTTTAACTTCGCGCTTATTTTCATTATCTTCAATCTTCTTCTCTGGAGTGTTATCTTTGCACTTGCTGTAACTTTCTCTGTCGCAAACCCTGGTGTACTTATTAAACGCCGTGAAAGGTGGACACGAGTGCTCGATTATGGATACTGTCTCCGGTTTGCATATGTAATACTTAACGCAATCGGTTGCATTCGGCGTACGAACACTTGCCACACACGGAATTATCTGAATGAATTTAGGGTCCACACGGTAGCCGAGCGATTTGTATGTTTCAACTGTGAAGAACTGCCTGTTTCCAGTGTTAGATGAAATTAAAATTAATTTATTCTCATTCTCCGGATCGTTAAGCAGGCCTTCTAATGTATCATTTAATGATTTTGTGTTCGACATTGATTTCTCTTCGTTTTTTCCAGGATACATAACTGGATCTTGCGATTTTGAACTAGTCGTGAGAGTATCTTCCAAGTTAGTCTGTTGAATGCGATTCTGTATGAAGTAACTCATTAAAACGCTCTGCTGACTGGCCTTAGAAAATTCTGGCTTAGTTGGAGCCTTGTTTGTAGCCTTTGGAGACGTAGATAACGACGCCAGGAGCTCTAAAGGAATGGTTATCTCCTTGTGAATCGACAAATGCTGCATTAAACGATTTAACATCAAGTACTCCTTTTTGTAAGGATTCGGTAGATTATTTATCATTTTCTGTGGTTGGTTTCCCAGTGCTTCCTCGATCTTGATTAGCGGGTATGGCGTCACCATTTCATGATTCGGGTCATCGACGTCTTCGGTAACGTAGGATGAGTCGATGAGCTCGGAAAAATTTGAAGGATCCTCCGTCGATCCCATATAACTGGTCTCGTTTGGATTAATTAACTCAGGTGTGTCGTACCTGTTCGTTACAACAGACTCTGTCGACAGATCGCACGTCCAAGAATCACCAGGCAGAATGCACATTAGTAGGTACGGTTGGAACACCTGAAAATAAAACAAATTAATTAATAAGAAATTGTAAATAATTGTGTAAGTGATAAATCGTCTTACCAAGCCATCCGTGCATTTTCTCGGCACCCATACGTATCCACCGTCAGGCAAATTCACACAATTGTAAAACACAGTACAACTTGTGGGATGGGGCTTCCTCGGTTCAGGACATTTCGATGATTTCACTGCGATCAGAAGAGAATAAAATATAAAAAGCGTTACAGTCATTTCAACGTGTTCTTTCTACGATTCTACAGCAGACTGAACTTTGGCTGTCTTCTTGATGTATTTGTTTTTCACACGTTCCCCCACGTATTCTTCGACACCTCTCGGATACAGTTAGTCGACCTACAGCATTTATGTATTTTTGTCTTGTCACAGTGAAGCTCAATGAAATTTTAGAATCGAAAAAATAATTTTTTACTCGCAGCATGGGGATGGAATTCTGGCCAGAGTAGTCCTACGTCCACGAAAGACTTCAAAAAGTTCGTCGTGATTAGAGTCGCTGGGGATGAGAAGCACGAGGCGGGTTTGAGTACGTACATGCTTCTTGCAATATATTTTAAATAATTAATAAAAAGTATATTTCCAAGCTTGAGCAAATTTGGGACATTCTGCAGATCATATTAAAAATGTTTTCAGGTCGATCTTTAGGAAATATCAACATAAACGGTAAGAGATTAGTATCCGACAGTGGTCATCTGCACAAAAAGGTCTGTTTATCCGGGGAAGTTAGGATACCTCATGCTAGGGTGAAGACCAGTAATGGTGACACGGTTACCGAAGAGAAGAAGGTTGAAAAAATTGATCCGAAATTATGTTCGAAGTATCCGGAATTGTTTGAACCTCACACGTTTGCGCCGAAAGATCTTTTAGCGTTGCTGAAAAACTTGGAGCACGAAATAAGCATTTGCGAGACCAGTTTGAAAGATGAGAACGACAAAAGGAATAAATACAAGGTAGAATTACTTTGCAAAATGAAAGATTCGCTAAATTATCACAAAAAAATTATTGATCTTTGACATCCTGTAATTTCATGTAGAAAAATCTTACTTCCTTAGATTCTGAAGGACTGAGAATTATATATGATATTGCTTTTTTAGATCGACGATTGTCGCAGAACACACAGTTACGACGAATTCATTTGTACCTTTCTTTCGATGCTCGCTCAACAAGGTAAATTAGCGGAACTGGTTCAACAGCACTTGACCTTAAAGAAGCACACTTCTGTGTCGGTGAACAGGGCTCGCAGGTAACTAATCCGCTTTAATTAGACACGGAAGCATCATGCTTGATGCTCGCTGTGCTCGCAGGTCTTCGAAGAAGACAGACACGCGGCCGAGCTCTTCTCGCAGACGTCGAGGCAGAACTAAATGCAAGAAACGGAAATAATAAAATTAAGATAGAAGACCGAAGAGGTGTCCCATGGAATTGTCAATATTGAAAATTATTGAAGAAGTATCCGCCGCGAGCGCATAGTTTTACAGAGATGAAATATAAAAGAAGATTGTACGATTGTTGAAGCGACTTCGTTGCACTCGATACCGCTTAGTTGTTGCATATAATGATGCTGAACGATCGTCTCTTCGTTCTCCCTCACGATTCAGAAGTGTCTAACAGAAAATCAAGTCTTCTCCGAGACAATCGTAGATTCGTCGGCTGTGCTGGCCACGCTCTTTTCGTTCTGAAACTTTTCGAAACCCCTTGCACTATTGACGGTTATACTTTGTAATTGTACAAACTATCTTTACAATATATTTTTTATATTTTTTCTCGTATTAACGCGTGGTGCCTGTTTACCGTCACACGCATATTTCTGAACATTGCGAGTCCACTGGTTACCCTTTTGGGTACCTCTCGATAACTTTTACCTTTACATTTTGTTTTCGTATGAAATATATGGTTTCCTAGATACCGATGCGTTATTCCTTCCAATCCGTGGGGCCTGCTCATTAATGTAACTATTAACATATTTATCTATGCCTAAAAGAAGTATACACTTTAAACACGGAGTTCCATATTTACAAGGAAATCATTAAAAAATGGATTAAGAAATTTTCAACGGTCGATTTTAGGTGCTAGGAGTTACCGGTAAGAGATCAAATGTTGATGCAACGTGGTCGGTTATTGTCAAAAACATTGAAAATATTTATTTCGGTATTCATATACAAGTACACTACACGCTGTGGATATGTCCCTTAGATCTAAATACTTATAACTCCGTGCAGCCGAAGAGAGAAGGATCAAGAAAATTGTGATTGGAATCATGTTCATCGTGGACACGGTGGTCTGAGTCGCCGTGTCGTATTAAGCTGTATTAGGAACTGTATTCGTAATGTCCTCGAAAGAAGCTATGATCGAAGGAATAGTGGGATAGATGAATAGAACAGGGTGGGGGGGGGGGGGAGAGTACGATCAAACGAAGGGGATCAAAAAAAGTTCTTTCTCCGGCCAATGCTCCCATACACTTTCTTGTCAACATCCGCGCCCCGTTCATCGGCACTAGCAGTTCGCTCGCTCGTTCTCTCTCTCTCTCTCTCTCTCTCTCTCTCTTTGACAAAGGTGCAAAGTATCATTGTATGTACAAGTTGTCGGACCGTGGTCGCCAAAAATGATCGGGGGAAACGTCGAAGGGCTCTCAAACGCTATTTACAAGAGGACACGGTCTCCTCGTCCCTTCGAAGTTATCCACACGCCGATTCTCGACTTCTTCGGGGCCTTCATCGCGAATTTGGTCGTTATAGGCACTCGTGGTTCTGCCACGGCGAATCAACTGCGGAACAATGCGACAGCAACTCGCGGGAATTGAAATTGTTTTCGTTAGGCAGCGAAAAAATGATCGGCGAAAAGTTAGGGGTGCGAGCGTTCCGGAAGCTTGCATCGGCAAGACGAATCGAGATAGAGCTAAATTGGAAGAGTATCATTGCGAGGTTTGTTAGTGATCCAAGAGAAAGAACATATATCGTCGCGGATAACTGTTAACTGGTTGTGTATTTCTGTACATTTACAAAAGATAGAAGATTCGAGACGAAGCGCTGACGGGTCTCGACCTCTCGCGCGTTTCATCGTCACTACGTGTTCCGTGATCCCTTTTATAATGATTCTTGTTCACTCTAAGCATGCCGCGATCCATTTGCTCTCGGCTGTCGTTCGCAGAACATTATTTCCATACGGTGGTAATAATAATAATAATAATAATAATAGAAACATGCCGTATAAAATATAGAAAATTCACGCGCTGGGTGTAACGTAAAAAATACGAGCGGGGGAAAGAGGAGGGGAATAAGGGTAACGAGGGATCGGATGAGACAGACAATAAACACGGACGAGATCCTTCAACGAAGAACGCCGATTTAAAAAAAAGCAGTCTTGTGATGTGTGTCTTCAAGATATCTCGATCGGATGAACGGGTGTGTGTGTGAGTGTGAGTGTGTGTGTCCACGAATTCTCCTGGATCCCTTCAATCATTATAAAACGCCACGAGAAAAGGTAGTGAACGTTGAATCATTTTTGCTCGGGTCCCGATCGTTCGTCGTTCGCACAGTTGTTTCCCGTGACATAGTAGCAGAACCAGCGGGAAGCAGTGTCTCCGTTGTTTACAATCGAAAACATTGTTTCCGGTGGTTCCTAGTAGGCGGTTAACAATAATAAATAACGGTATAATGATTTACAAATAGAGCGGCGTTCGGTTAACACTTGGAGCCTGGCGGTTGCGTTCTCGTCGCGCGTTGAAGTCGCTCGAAAATGAATGAAATTGACGATATGTTGATGGATCAAGCGAATGGAAGGTAGTTGAGCTGGAAACGGAAGTCTTCTGATAATTTTCTGGTAATTTTTACGAGTCCGAACAGTTTGTTTGCAGAAATAATAGAAAACAATACGTGTTAGACGCGGTTTCGAGGGTCTGATCGGTTTCGCCGCGCGTTGAAATCGCTTGAAAATGAATGAGTCTGACGATATGCTGATGATTCGTGAAAATAAAAGTTAGTTGAGTAGCGAATTGAAGTCTTCTGATTATTTTGTAGTCATTTTTACCAGTATAAACAGTCTATTTGCAGAAGTAATGCGGTTTCGAGGGCCCGCCCTGCTAGCACGCTCGAGCGCCGCGCCAGGCTCTCAGGGATAGCCTAAGTCGGCTTATCACACTTACAGGAGGACGTTGTCGAGCGCGCAGATCGAAACGACATCCGGCTTTCCCTTCTCTCCATCTTATAAATATATAACAACGCGCGTTAAATCACAACAACGCCGCCACGGATCGGAGCGGCTCGTCGCTTTGGTTCTGTCGTTCGCCTCTCGGACACGATCGATCGACGCGTTCGTCCATTGAACGCCTAGAAAAAAGAAAGGGCGTTCCTTCCTGTTGGCTCGCTGCGACGATCCAGATTGCTCTCTCCTTTCCAACTGGTTTCCGGTTGCTCGATCGAGTTCTTTTCTCTCTCTCTCTCTCTCTCTCTCTCTCTCTCTCTCTCTCTCTCTCTCGTATGACACTGAAACGTTCCCGCGCAAACACGGAGACCGTTCGATCTTCTCATTCGCATACACTCGCTCTCGCACTCATACACACAGGCGCACACACACACACACACACGATATCGAAAAATACATTAATTTGAAAATATATATATACGTATGTGTACGCGTACATATACGTATATTTATACATATGTATATTTTCTAGCATATGTGCATTATGTATAGTAAATTACATCCATAGACTTGCTTAATACTTGGATGCTGCGCATTTTCGATGTCCGACCGAGTTCTCCGACTGTTGGACGGTCTCTTGAGATAGAAACGAAAACGAAGAAAAAGAAGAAAACCAAATTTCTGAATGATCGCTGCCCCGTCCCGATGCGCCAGAATCTCAAGGGACGAGCTGTGGTCACACACACACACACACACGCGCGCGCGCGCATCATCCTCCTCGCTTCTAGATACATATGTACACTACGCAGTCACGTTATAGTAGTAAAAGTATAAAAACAAAAGGAAGAAAGAAGATAGAAACGAAAAGGTTCAGCGACGAGGAGGGAGGAGGTCCGAGGGTACGCTATTTACAAGATCAGCTTCGACGCGACTATCACAAACGCTCGGCTCCACTGGACTCTCAGCTCAAAGAATAGGAAAAGGCGTGCCGCGCGAGATATAAAAAAAAGATACCGAGCAATAAGGATCGACGGAGATGGGCTTATTGCTTTGCGCCTGTAGGAATCGAATCGTTAAGGATCAACTGGCGGTAGTGAAATTAGCCGGTTGCGCGATGACCAATTGGAGGATCTTCTCTGGAAAAGTCCGACGCGGCCTCGCTCACCCGAAGATCTTCGAAGTCATCCGATCTCGTCTGACGTATCTATCTACATATCCCTTCTCTCGTCACGGTTCCCAGGGGAAAATTAAATTAGCGAGGATCATCCGAAGATCTTCGAGTCGTCGGCGGCGTCGAGCTGATCACGAGACAACGGTTGCGTTTACGCGAATCGCAGGTCTGACGTACTATCGATTTCGCTCGAATCAACGATAATCATGAAAATAGCATTCAACGAAATAACCTAAGAAAGTCTTACAGCGTTAAGTTACTTATACCCTACGCGCAATCTTATCACCTAGATCATCGTCGCGATAGATACGGTGGACAGTGGTTAGTGGGGGACACCCGTATTTTGGCTTGCGACGCACTCGATTCGACCGATCCTCATCGCGTGTCGACGATCAGGTGGCTCCGTCCTCGGATCGATCGATTCTTCTTCGGTTGTTCGAAAGAAACGCAGCATTGGTTGCCCGAGCCGCCTAATCGCGAGCGTAACAGACACCCGGGCCAGGTGTCCGGCACCTATCTACCACCTTACCTAATTTATCTGACTGATCTAGCTCGATCGATCTACCTCGATCGATAAGAAAAACGGTTCTGCTGCTGCGCGCGACATTGGTCGATGGCCAAGGTGCACGCGGGGGATCCAATACTGCAAAGTCGATCGAGCAGTCTTGCTAGCTACGAACGTCCAAAGTACTGCGCACCCTGCTGCTACCAACTAGCTCGCAACAACGATCTCGCATGATCATCGTCGCCGGAAGTCTTCCTGGTCTCTCCAGTGATCGGCCTAGGGATCGTCGTCGTCATCGTGGCCGTCTGTGTCGGCATTGGCGTCGCGTCCACCGTGACTCGGGGTTCTTTGGATCGGTTCGAAGATCACAAAGATGGCCGCGATCGATAGAAGTGGTTCTTCCCTGGTCCACTCGATAGCGAAGCAAAGGACTGGCTGTCTGGTCTCACGGTCCGCTGACGGTGGCGTTCGCAGGCAGCGAGTGGTGAGCTGGCACCAGACTATCTCCCGGCGCCTTTCCAAGACGAAGTATCGATTGGAGGGAGGCTACCTCGGATGCTAGGCGGTCCAGCCTGGACTTGACCTCTCTTTCGCTCTCGGGAACCGCGGAGACCGTGGGGCCGGTCCATTCCGCGCCTAAGGAGATGCCGGAATCGCGTTCGTCGCTGGACCCTTCGTTGTCCCAGGGTGGAGACGCCCTCGGTCCGGGCTCCTGTTTGATGCCTTGAAGCGCGAGGAGCGCGCTGGCTGCGTCCTTGTCCCCGATACGCGACTTGTGCCTCAGTTTGTGGGGCAGACTGTTGTTAGCTGCTGGGTTCTGCGAGCTGACCACCAGCTGCGGTCCCTCGTCTCCGCTTCCGGATGAAAGCTCGAAAGGCGACTGTGCTCGCCTACCGCGCGACAGGTTCAGCGCGCTCGTCGTATCCAGGTGCATCGCCGGATGAGGATAGGCGTACTGGAAGCTCTCCGACTCGGGGTACGCTGTCGTCTCCGGCACGTATAACTGTGCCGGGGACCTGGGTGATCTGGCCCCGCTGACCGGTTGATGGATTACCGACGTGTGCACCGGGCTCGGTGTTCTCGCGTAAAGAAGCGCCGCCGACGCCGGCAGCTTCGCTCTCTTCACGCTGATAGGTGGCTCCGCGGGCAACGCTGCCAACACGTGTTCCGTGCTGATCACCGACTCGCCGCAGATGCCGAACTTGTCTCTGATCGCCTCGAGCTGCGCCTTCAGGATGTGATTCTCCTTGCTGAGCTCCATGACACGCTGCTCGAGGACCATGTCGTTGAAACGCCGCTTCTCGCGGGACCGCTTCGCTGCCTCGTTGTTACGCCGCCTGCGGTCCCAGTAGCTGTCGTCCTTCTTGTTGTCCGGAATGAACTCCCGTTGCTTGCGCTGAGAAAATAGCTCTTTTCTGATGTCGAAGTTCGGGGGGAAAGTTTCGGGATGTGTCACCTGTTGGGCGTCGTGGTGATGCTGCAGCTGCTGTTGTTGCTGCTGCTGTTGCTGGGCCGTCTGCTGCTGCTGCTGCTGCTGCTGTTGCTGCTGCTGCTGCTGCTGCTGATGGTGGTGGTGATGCTGCGGCTGTTGCTGCTGCGGAAGTGGCTGCTGTTGCTGCGGATGCTGGTGTTGCTGCTGCATCGGGCCAGCGTGATGCGCCGGGTGCGTTAACGGCGGCAACGGTCCGTGGGCGTCGTGACCGCCGTGGGCACCGTGTCCGGCGTGCGCCATCGTGTGGGTGGCCGGCATGTTGCCGTTCAGACATGCGGTCTCACCGTTGATAGGTGATCCACTCTGACGGGTGACAAATTCTGCCACCATAATTTGTCTTCTTAGTACATCTGCAAGTAAACGAGAAACGGGGAACACGTTAGTAAAGGTGATGCAAACCATTTTCGTGGCTGTTATTGAACCGGTCGCGATCCCTCTCCCCCCTCTCCCACCCACCGAATTAACGACCGATCGTATATTATCGCGTCGGTCGCGTGTCGGGGAACAATTTCCGAGACGAGTTTATTAACAGCGCGGCGGTGACGAGCCGCGCCGTACCACGTGGCAAACGATCACGACGACGACCACGATGAGATCCCGGCAACATGCTCTGCCGGGAGAACGCACTCTAGATCTCGAGCTTGACCAACCAACCATCGCTGTCTCATTTTCTACTACGAGTAAATTTTTTTGGAACACTGGACATCTGGACGTTTCTCACTCACCCTAACGAAGGATATCGGAGTATGTTCTAGAGAAGTTGCTCGCGGTGGAAACGCAGTCTTTGTACGACCTCGTCACGCGACCGTCGAGTGACGAACCATTACGAAAGAAGGCCGACCGACACGGAATCAGGAAGAAAAGACAGACTCTCGGATAACCTCCTCGACCGACATTTTTCTCCCTCTCTCTCCCTCCCTCTCTCACTCAAAGTACAATCCGTCATCTGCATCGATCGTTCGTCGCTTGCCTTTTTGAATCGTGGACTAGGACTCGTTCGCTGAGTCAATGCAATCATTCCGCGGCCATGACGCGACGCGCAACAATTATAACATGCGCCCATCTCTCTGAACTGTAATCAAAGCCACCGTGCGCTGATAATCCGCTGGTGACGCATCATTATGAAAACCGTGCGTCATACCTGGCGCAGTACGTCAAACAACGTTAATTGGACATTCCTAGAATGATGGTTCATTCATCGAGCTAATTGTCCTCGTTGCGTGCGGACGGCGGAACGTGACCGAACGATGTTTACACTCTAATTGCTAACTCTAATCCTTTTCGTAACGATTCTTTGCGTGACCGGCATCGCGTCGCAGCGACTACCGCGGGCCAAACTGATGTCATCTAAAGCCAGCAGTGAATTTGAGAGTAAAACTTGCGCGAGTTGCTCTCGATAGTGTCGAGGGCCAATGTCAAGTGATTTAAGAGTGCCGAGGGTTACCAGTATTCCCTGCTTGTAATGCATTAAGTTTAATACAAGAAACGTGGGAATAGTGCCATGTTTGAAATTCCTCCACGAAGAGTCTAGCAGAGAAGTAACGAATTTTAAAGCGATGATCGTAGACAGAAGATGAGAGGACAGGTCTCGTTACCTTTCGTAACCGTTATGCCCGAGAATGGCACCAATGGCCAAAGGTGAAGCACTCCGAGGGATCGAAAGACGTGCCCGCACTGCCAACAATACTGGCAGTCCTCGCAACAGCAAGAGAAGTTGCAAAATAGCCTTGGGTAAGGTCGCGCTACTCAAGGCCGAGGGTGTCAGCGAACCCAGCGACCGTTGCCAGTACGAAACGTTAGCGGACATCGTCAAATAAACTTCTCTGTCCGAGCGTAACTGTTTCAGCAACTATTAGGACAAGCTGCTCCGTCTCTCTCATCCTTTGATCCCACCACGATCTTTCTTACGTATTTACCGATTCGTTAGCCTCGGGGCTTGGCCACCGAGGCCAGCTCGTGCTACATTGTGCTACATACTTATTTTCCCCGTATCGTTCAAAACAAAATTATGCGCTAAATTGCATGCAGGAAAACGAATGGTAATTTAATCGGTTGTTTTTCTGGATGGCGCAATCGATATCGAACGTGGAAAAATTCCCTGATGGAACGAAACTTGGGGGATAAACGTGGCGAAGGTTCGAGGTAAACGTACGGCGAAACCGATGCATTGTCGCGGAAGACGGATAGCCTTCCGAGAGATCGTATCTCGATGAAGACACGTTGGCAACGAGATATCGGTGGTGTAAAAATGATGAACGCGAGCGCGAGCTGCGCAATTATGTAAGCGACTGTGCAACAGTTTCCGCAGATACGTTCCGCGCTCGTTACGTGTTAATTGGGAGTGATAATTCTCGACAGCGATAACGCCGGATTTAGCAACTTTGTTACGATTTACAAGCGGAAGAATCGCGCAGCAGCACGTATCTTCTCCGACGGGAGCGGTACACCGTGACAATTTGTATCCGGATCTAGACGCGAACGATATACATAATTGGAAAATAATTTGCCGCTGCGTAGACCCAAGAGAAAAAAAGAAGAGCGAGAACGCGTGAACGCTAATCCGAGGTGGTGGTTGCAACTGGAGGGGCGGCTGGTTGCATAAGGGAGCACGTGCATCCACGGAAAAACGTGACACGTGCCATGTCGTCGTTATCTGCCGTTCACGTACCGCATCAGGAAAATATATGTTTATTTCAGCCTTCCCCGGTCGCGACGAAGAAACGACCGGCACGCATAACACGTTGCACGGAAACGCGACGCACGTTCCTCTTGCTGCGAACGATTGCAAACGAATCGATTTATCGGAACGTTTTGTTACCCGACTCCTTGCTTTTTCGCCAAACAATCAATTACACGCATTTCTAAGCATGGGAACTACAGACAAAGCATTCTAAATTTCACGGAAATATTCAAATCTAAAGGAAAATGTTTTTGACCCTTTGGGATAATTCAATTGTATTCCCATGTACCACTTGTACTAACTTGTATAGAACGATTGGAAAATAAATTGTTTTTACTTATTTATTTTGTTATATTATTTACGTATGAAACAAACTAGTTTTACTATAGGCACGATGACTGGTGCAATAACTAGAGGTGGGACACCCAAGATGGCCCGACACTCCTCAGACAAAGTGTATATTTAGGGGTTGGTGTCGTAGAATCAAAATCTGTTGCCTACGTCCCCCATCGAGTCTATAAATACACGACTATTGCATGTTTTTCCGAATTATTCACGTTTCCGGTCTGTCTTCGATGAATTCTCTAAAAGCGAATTTATATTTTTGAATTTGTCACCCTGCCATAATGCTTCGCTACACCTACATTGCTTACCTAGAAAAAGCACGCGATCCTAACAATAATCGCGTGATACACAATACCGAGAAAGTCTACTTAATAATCCACACTCGGAATAAAATACAAACTACGATCAAATTTAAATTCGAACAGAGCCACCTGTTGGCGCGGCGGGAAACCGAGTTCAAATTTAAACTGAAAAGAAGGGGATTTATTTCGAATTGTCGGTTATTACCGTTTGTAACAAACACGTGGCGAGTAACAAGGGTATCGATCCTGAACAAGCTAGGCCGCTAGGCGAACCTTGCAAGAAAGCTACACACACGCGCACACACATACACAGAAAGAGAGAGAGAGAGAGAGAGAGAGAGAGAGAGAGAGAGAGAGAGAGAGAAGCCGAAAGAACGAGCTCGTGAATTAACCGTTGAAGCACGCGGGCCGAGTGTTACGTAAGAGTCTGGCTGCACTGTGTGCGCGTGCGCCGCAGCCGTCCACGTGCTGCGCGCTGTTAGACGTAGCGAATGTCAGAGCCGTTTATATCGCGGAAGCCGTCGCCGGCAAATGTATCAACGTACGTGAATCTCTTCTAATCACGTATCTCTGCTCCGAGCGAGGCAACGTGCCGCCACGGCCTCGCGCCACTCGCAGTTTTACGATCGGCCGAGGCTGCCTCGTGTCCTTCCCCGCTATCGATTATGTATTTTGTACCTTAATTTATCCCCAGCGAGAAACCGTGCGTCACCGTCTAGTCGGAAACAGTTCCATTCCATGTTTCCGCGAAACGTAATTGCTATCGATACGATTCTCCAGCGGAAACCAACCGCTAGGTACATACATATTTCGTAATCGTAAACGAAATTAGGATACGGATCGCTAGAGGGCGCTATGACGTGCCAAACCGGAAGCGCAGATACGTATCTCCCATACGGTGCTCCTTTACGACTTCCGGGACACGTAGGGAACAGGGCCACTCACGAAGTGGGTTTCTAATTTTGTGTTTTCGAACAAGATACGAGAAACTTCAATGAGCAAACGCTGTGTCTACAAAAAGCCTGTCACTAGTCCGTGCTATATTTAAAACAACTATAATGTAAATAGTCTGAGGTGGTTAGATAATTTGTTGATTCACAAGCGAACAATACTATTAAGCAGCTCATTAAAAAAAGTCTTGAATTATTTATCTACCGGTAGGTAAACCGTTGAGATCGGCAAACGAGAGCCTATCGGCTATCCCGTTGTATATGCCTCGCTCGGTACTTCAATTATTGGAACAGTAGAGGCTAATAAAAATTACGAATAACATTTAATTTGTTAATGTACGAGCTTTGAACGTTGTTATGAATTCCGCCAATTGTGTTTTCGACGCAATAAAAATTACCTAGAGGGGAGAACTGTGTGCAGCGTTTCGATCCCGGTTAATGGGCGCCTGATTCATTACACCGCCGTGAGTGTGCGATCAGGACACGAATCCCGCTCTCGAAATTGAGCAATCACCTGGAATTTCGGTCGCGGATTACGTATACAAGGCTCGCGTGACTCATGTCGCGGCTTGCACCGAGTTCTATCGATCCGATGATTTTTCCCAGAACAGAGAACACGTCGCCCACGTGAAATATCTATTGTGACGAAATCCACGCTAGTGCCAACAACCGTGTCACATCGCGCGAGTCCCATTCGGATATCATCAGAAATTCCATTCGAACTTTTAAACACAATTAGCGTTAGGCAATTTGTCGGTTATAACCTGTTTGAAACATAGTCGTAATAGGTAGTTGTCCATTCCCGTACCATGTTGCAAGTCTGAAGCAATAATGGAGGTCGCGTTACGAACAGCTGTTATGACTGTAAACTTGTTTCGAGGAACACAGAGGACAATTGTCCTATCGATGATTTTCTCATTCCCTTAAAAAATTAATTAGGAAACTATTTGGAAATTCGCCTAGTTCCAGGAACCAACAGTTGGGTGACCGGTTGAGTCATATTTAGCCGTCTCGCGTGTAGATAGCGTTGTTCGCGTACGGGGAATAACACGCGTGTACGCGAAGAGTACCAGGAACGCATCGCTGGAAGCGGTTGTCGGCCCTGTTCCCGTGAAATGCGAAATTTATCAGGAGCGACGCGCTCTCGGGAACTCCGAAAAGGCTTTGCGGTCCATTGTAAATGGCAGAAGCGATTCGTTAGCGGGTAATGGACGTCGTCGAGACGAGTCCGCGCGGGAAAATTATCGAGCGTATAATTTTGCAACCTTAACAGCGCAGCGGGTCGGCCGCGTGGTTTCCTCGAACGCGGTCGATAAGAATGGGCGCACCGTGAAACGGTAATTGTAAAGTCGCGCGCGCGAAAACAAACGTGTTGAAATAATCCCCTAGGCTAGTTGTTTCTGCGTTGCGTAAACCGCGCGAAGATCTTATCGGCGCGGGCGCAAATGCGCGAGCGTGCAAAGTCGAGAAGGCAGTTTACGACGCGGCGACGTCGCGTCGGTGTCGGTGTCGGTGTTGGTGTCGGTATCGGTGCGAGTGGGGCTTTCGTTTTGTTTCGTTTCGTGTCGTGTCTCGGGGTCGATATTTCTCCATGGAGATAATAATAGCGGACCCTTGGCGCGCGCGTCACGCACACACCAAATAATTACGTAGCATTGGGCAAGCGTTGGAATTGATCCGGCCGGCGCGGCACAGCGCGGCGACCGGCATGCGTTGCGTCGAACACCTCTCCCCTCCATATTCGTTCCTGGTACAATCTCACTTGCACGGAACAATAATTGCACTGCAGCAACAATGACTCGGCAACGATTCGATATTATCGCTACACCTATGTATCTTCGAACGCATACCAGCATACCTACGTCTTCAAAACTTCACAGTCATTCGTATACTTTTCACTGTGTCTTAATCAAAATTTGGTTATGGCTGGTTACCTCTTGGGTTAAGGTTGATTTTTGTGATAAAGGCTAACCTATCCCAACCGAGACTTATTCTCTACAAAATCTGATATTTTAGGATATCAACAATTAGAAGACAAAAATGGCTCGTCTACTTTTTCTAGGTTAGAAAATATTAAAGATAATGGAATAGCCTGTGGAGTCGCTATTGTTAGTGCACCTCCGTGTTACTTTATATGTCATTGTTAATTTATTATTCAATGTATGTATTTCTATGTATTTACTAATAAGATCATTAACTATCTCGTTTCCTCTTATTATCTCTTAACCACGCCGATACGATTGCCGAGAGGATTGTATGAATGAAACATGAGCATTAACATTCATTACTTAATCTACACAAGTCGTAGAAATGCGATAACAATTTTCATGCTGGTTCATGCACGAAATGTTGTAACAGTGTATGTTACAACCCGACAGCGAACCATGTGACGCAATGTAAAGCGAGTAAACAAATTATCCCCCATCGTAACTCGGTCAAAGTTAACTCGAAAACAATATTTTACAATCATTTTTTTACTCGGAACACCATTTACGAGCAATCATCAACATGCCTAATCACAGCTAATCATTTCGTTTCGCGCGCAATCGTTTCGAATCTCGGCGACGGCGACGGCGACCGCGATCGCGACCGTTAGGATTCGAACGATCGCGACCGGTAAAGCGTTCGTCGGTCGACGACGCATGCGTGATCCGAGACCGTGGTGACGTACGCATCGACGCCGCGCACGTGTTCCGAGATCAAGGAATCACGTTTCGCGTTTCCGACGCGTAGTGTCGCAAACACGCGTTATCCGCTCGCGTGTCGGCGAAAATAAACGCTCTCCCGCTTTCTCACACGGAGAGAGACAGAGAGAATCCGCGACGCGGCTTGATTCTTGAATTATAAATCGCAATTAGATCGATCCCCGTGCGTCACGTGTACCGGGGGGCTCGCGTTGCTCGGTTGCGCAACGTGACACTAGCCTACCGACTGGTGACGCAATTTAAATGACAACACTCCTCACGGACGAAGGTACGCGTCGCTCTCCTTAAGTTAACGAGCCAGCCCGTGCAACCTCGCGATTGGCTTTTCAAACTTTGCTGCGGTCAACATGCGACGCAACGTTACGCAACACCTTTTTACTGGGGTAGAAGCTACCCCTTGTTTTCCAGGATTATTCTGCTGAACCTTAATGTCGTATATTGATATTCTTTACACCGTCTTTAAATAATATACAATATTTTTGGAGTAGAAACAATCCTATTCGGAGTTCTACGCACTCGCGACAAATTAGTGCGTAAGACGCGCACGCGCGTCTACGTATCGGCGTCATTGTAGCGCGAACGATTAGGCAACGAATTTTCCCGCGTTTCTACATTGATTATTTCGCTTGTAAATTTAGCGAGCAATCGTAGCGGTCGATTATTCGTTGGAAAATCCGTGACTATGCTCGACTTTCCGTGGTTATTAATACCTGCGATGACTCGGTCGAACCATCTCGATGAATGATTCTATGGCGCAATTGCATAACATCCTGTGTATCTGTTTTTCCGTTTCTCGTTTTCCCAAGCTGTTTTTCCGTTTTCTATTTTTAAGCGTCGCGCACGTACATGCACTCGTTACACGCATGTCCAGAGGTCGTCGCGATCTAGCACGATAATCGCTTGAAAAAACACAAACTGATAACGTCGCTTAAAAATAGAACGCGATCAATTAGGCAGGAAAGTACGAACTTGAGGATACGTGCGAGTGTGCTCCTCCTTTAGCCGTTTTTGCGGTGCGAATCTCGAAATATCTGCAATTAATCGACGCTACAGATGATATCGCTTGCAACTTAATTACCGACGTCACATTTATCTCTGCTATTGGCGATGTGTACATATTTTTTTTTTTTAATTTAAAGCGTCAAAGATTTCAGAAATTATTAGAACAAATTACTTTGCTCACAGCACAGATTTCCAAAAGAATTATGAAGCGAGTGCTATTATTGAATAGATTAGTCAATAATGCTCTAATGTCGCGTGGTAATGTGCTTCACGGCAACATGCAATACGGCACAGAGTGCGTCAACAGTCTAGCTGACTAATTCCGGGGAAAAAGATTATGCGAGCCGGTGACACGGGTTTCGTAGTCACGCGTGCACGTGTGGTAGCGTGGCGTAGGGGTTACGCAATGGCGTCGGCCGAGCACGTGGCCGCTCGCCTTTCTGTCGCTTCTTTTTCAATGTTTTCTCTTCTCTTCTCTCTCACTCTCTCTCACTCTCTCTCTCTCTCTCTCTCTCTCTCTCTCTCTCTCTCTCTCTCACTCTCTCCTCACCTGGAACCAACAGCATGTTGACATTTTTTCTGCGAATGCATAGAATTTTACCGGTCATATCTAACACGACACGCTGTATGAGTCACATGAGCGACCGTAACCCTTCCCCTTCGATCCGCGCAACAGTTGATTTATGCAACCGCAATTTAATTATAAGTAAACGGAGGAGGAGCACGATAATGTTAATTCGTCGCGCCAGCCGCACGGTTAATAACTGCACCCTTAAGTGCTGAGAATTTGTTTATTTCCTTATCGGACGATGCTATGACGATGCCATAATGCGACATATCACGTTATCTTAAATTGTGATAAATAGATCAGAATGTGTTTTGAATCGTGTAGATATCAAATTAAATAAAATGGAGCTTGTAACGTATGCGGTTGTTAGCTTCTATGTTTTTCGGCGGAGAAACACACAGGATCGCGATCGAGGGTGATTGGTTAAAGGAAAATATAAACGATCGTGGGCAATTACGTTAATTTACGAGACGTTTAGATGGCGCACACCATCTTTGTTCCCCTAATAATCACGATAGACGGTGGGGAACTGTAAATCCCGCGGCGATTTCTCGTTGACCCGACGCCAGCCCGGCATTTGTTTTTCCTCCGACGCCAGACGTTTCGGGGAATCCAAGGAACGACGCCGCGCGTCGCGGCATCGTAGAAATTTATTCGCGCGATATTTCAACGGCGTCGGACCCACCGTAATACTTTTCGACGAAGGCGTGGCCGAGACGCGGCGGATCGCAAATCATCGTCGTATTCGATATTAATCCGACATCTGGCCGCGGCGCAACTGCCGCAAAAAGACCACCATGAGTCAACAAGTTGATCCCATTAGCGAGATACGTGAGCCTAACCGTGCAAGGGATGTACTCACCGACCGACTCCTCAAGTTGAAACGCAGGGAAAATGATTTCCCAGATTCGAGAATCACGGGATTTATCGGATTGTGAGTTTTATTGTTGAAACTAGGGCAGAAGTTTAAGTATTCGTTATTCTTTGGGGTGGTCCGATTGAATTTGGCGCGCTCTGTAGGGGTCTACAACCGCAAATACGGAGATACATACCTGCATGCTCGCACAGAGTGATTAGCATTAAAACGAAGTATGTACCGAGATTAACACGATCACCGTGTTAATAACTTCAATATTGTATTCAATGCAATCGCACGCAAAGTATTAGAAATTTTAGTTTCTCGAATATTACGCAATGTGCTATGACTTCTGTTTACCAAGGTGCATAATATACGACTTTATTTACGCAAACTACAAGGCCGCGATTGTGTATGACAACGATAGCAAACATCTTGTTGAAAAAAAACGTTGAAAAAAAATGTTGCTTATCCTAGGCCTAGGCTATCGGAGTCCTGTAGAACAAAATATGTATACATAATACGGGTCTAACCGAATGTATCAGTTGCAAATAGACGTTACGAACGTGAAACGAAAACGTTCACTGAGAAACACGACAAACTCCTCTAACTGAAACGAGTCAATTAGCAGGAAAACTGATCAGGTTCAAAGGTTTCTGCGGCCACGTGGAAGGATTTGGGTTGCTCCGTGTTCGGTCGAGGCTCGGAGGACGCGCGAGTTACAAGGGTTAACCGCGTTATCGACCCTAGAGTCTCGAATCTAGGGGCACGCATCTGTCTCGCACGACCGCGTCTTTTTCTTCGACTCGCTCTCCGAATTGTATCAACTCGCCGCGTGACGCACGATTATGTAACGACAAAAGCACGCACCGTGGCACGTCCGTGTGCACACCAAGAATTGTGTACGGAACGTTCCTCATCCCACTTCGTCGTCATCGTCATCCACTGTTTCTATTCTACGACGTTTGCCCCCGCCCATGACTCTTATCAGCAGCGTAAGGACAAGACCGTTATCCGTTCCATTAGCTTGAGACCGACCGTGCGTTACCAAATTCCTCGTGTTACAGCCGCCGTGCAACAAGTGAACTGTCTCGAAAGCATTCTTCCCATTATCTTCGTAACAAATGCTTATAGTAAATGAGATAGAATCTGGGCTAGCCCGAAATTCGGGAGTTGACCAAGGTCGATCCTGGTTGCCTTCAGGGTTCCTCGTTTTTCAAAGTACGCTATACTAAATAGCTGTGAAAGGATATTTTAGGCTACTTCTTTCGAAGAACAGGTCGCCTCAGGTAGCCGAGCCTCCTGGGAACAACGGAGGACTGTGCATAGTTTTGGGCAAGAATTAACGTAGGGCAAAAAAGAGAAAAGAAAAACTAGCTGGGGTCGCAGAGGTAGCTAACAACCCGCAGAGAGAAGCAATTCTGTAAGTCCCTTGATGCAAAATGTTTAATCCGCGACTCCTCGATGACCACGCGAATACAGCGATCACAAGATCCGTCGTATCAGACTCGAAGACACGAGCACGCTGTTGCGCAATCTGTTTCGGATTATTTCATTCAGACAAGCTTATCTGCGGCGAACCTCTTCGGACTTTAATAGACTGGTTCTAGCAGCGGATACTTAATAATATTCCACGTGTCCTTCTAATGTTGTACAGTTTTGAAACGATTTAGAGAGTGTATTACATTACAAGTGACGATCTTATTTCGCCAAATTGAGAATTGATTCCGATTTTTATTGCTAGTCTGTTAGGATATTACCATGCAGTTACTTCTTCCTCCTTCTTTCTCTCCCGTTATGTCTGAATGGTTTCATATAGGTATACCACAATTATTGGAACTATGAAAATCCGTTCATGCAAACCGACTGAATAAATTTGAATAAGAACCGTGCGAAATCTGCATAAATACAACCTAGTCATTTTTACGACGCAACGCATGCGACTCACAGTCGGTTTAGTACTCGAAAGCGTTTAGCGCCAATAAAACACGACTGTCAGGCGCTAATCAAGATTCAACGAAATTACTATCAACTCCGTCATGTCAGAGTCCACGAAGTTTGAAGTTTTTCGTCGGCATCCGCGTGCGTGCTCGAGGAAACGAAGGGACGACGGTAAGGAGCGGTACCGCTCCAAAAATGTGGGGATAGGAGACGCGGTGCGACGGGCCTGAAATAGTTGCCGGAGAGTACGTCGAACTTTAAGTACAGTACACATAAAGGCACGTGCACAATGCCAGCCACTCGATACCGCGTCGGCCATGCGTGTTACGATTGCGGTCAGCGCTCACGTAACGCCGGAGCGCTCCGCTGATACCGTTATCGGGCCGGCGCAGGCATTTCGAACCGGTCTCCGATTTCGTTTCCCGCTCATTATGCAATTGGTCCCGCGATAACGCGACCGCCAGCGGAAAAACAAAAGGGGGAACCGTTCCGGGGACCATTGTCCACGCCCTGTCTATCCTCTCCCCTCCCCTCCCCACTCCTCTTCACTTCTCTTCGAGACCCGCCACTCCCGTAGCCTCGTTGCCCTTTGGAACTTGACACAGTTAGATTTCGTTTAAGAGCTACTCCGGTTCCGGAGAAAATCGTATCTGGAATCCACAGGCTCGGGCGAGGAGGAATTATTTTTTATTCCTGTTGGTATCCCTCGGGATGATTTTACGAAGGGATGAGTTTATAGCGATTTTCTTGAGGATTTTTCGTGGATCTCGGAAGGACATACGAGGAATCTCCTGTCGCAACCGCATCGTCCCACCCAGTATACACCGTGACGCAATAAGAACCCGAGAAATTGTACAATGCCGCCCATAAGTGGCCCAATGAGTGTCCGCCAAGCGGAACGAGACGGGCGAAAATAATTGAGAGCGCGACGCGTCGAGAGTGTGTACCGTTGCCTAGAAGAAAGAAAAAGAACGCGTCACGAAAATCGCTAAAGACCAGTTACCGTACTCCCTACATCGAGAAATAGATTTCATTATTACAAACTAATATAACAATGTACTTTACAAAAATTCAATAGGAACAACCTCCCAATGAACACATTGCACGAGCTATTTGTGGTTACAAAAACTAAAAAAAGAACCCAAGGAAAAGGATCATCAACACCATATCCATATAAACAATCACCGAATCGCAATCGCAGGCTCCACAAGCGACGAAGCTAAGCGAAATTAGCTTGAAATCATTTTGCTTGCGATTCCACGCACCGGGTGTCCGAAAAATTTCCGAAATTTCTAGTCAAACTCGGATCTCTTCCACGTATAATTTTCTATACGAAACCAGTTCAAGCTCGCCTCGAAGGCCCTAAAATTTCCACGGTTTCTATTTTCGAGCCGACTAACGACCCTGATCTATTTGTCTATCTGTTGGTGGAGGGGTGCAGGCAGAGGCCGATAAGCGTCGATGGCGATTATGAAAGCGGCCCGAGTCATTTCTCGTTTCGAGATACTTCGAGCTCGATGGAAATGAGTCCTCGTTGTTACGGCGGATCGGCGTAACATTAGAACACAAGCGATAAACCTCGACAAAGGGTGAGAAGAGGGGGGGGGAGAGAGAGAGAGAGAGAGATTTCTTGTCTCTGGACACGTTCGCGACGAGTGGCAGGAATTAATTGTCGCACTCGAGCGATAGCTTTCACCGTTATCGCCGCGGACAGGCTCTGAATAATCGGGAAAGCACGGGTATCGATAAAAAATGGACCGTGGAAAGAATACCCGTAGAGAGAGGGGTTGGGGGATAGAGAGACAAAGGGTGCACGCGTCATCAGCGCAATCATCCGCTTATCGGAATTTTCGCGCGTTCCACGTGAGCTTCGCGTGTCGTCTGCTCGATCCGCAGACACGTGACCTGAGGTAACGTGTCGGCGACTCGCGCGAATACGTTTCCTCCTCAACGTGTGTTACGTAACAAACACGTGGAAGAAGATCTGTTTCTCTCTCTCTCTCTCTCTCTCTCTCTCTCTCTCTCTCTCTCTCTCTGTCGCTCCCTCCCCTCCTTCTCTCTATGTCTTTCTAGCCGGAGGCAACGGGATTACGAGAGTCTATTTTAATACGTTTTAAACAACGCTCGACACCGATTCCAGTAGGCGAGGTAAACAACGCTGGGTCAAGTAAAAACAAATAGAAAGGCGTATGTTAACAATTTGTGAAATTTACAAGACGCAAAAACAATTTGTTGAGATTGCATGAAAAGTGCTAAATTGCGTATTTCAGAAAATTTTTAACATACGTCTTCCTTCCAGACTTAGCGAAAAATTAGGGAAAAATGTGTAGAATAATTAACACAGGGAAAACGTGGTCGATAATTTTTCCAACGAATGAATATTGTTACTGTCACTTCGAGGAATTTATGTTTGACGAATGGCAAAAAGATTCTGGGAAACGACGCGCGAGGTGTCGATGGATAACGTGGGCGGTTTACATAGACTGATAAACAATGCGCCAGGGATCGGCTTAAGAAATAACGCGTCGCGTGATGCAACCCGGTGCATAGACACCGTGTCGTGGAAACGCTGCTCGCGCAATTCGCGCGCACCGCGCGTTCTGTTACCGAGTTGTGCTATTGCTGCCACTGCTATCCCCGCCACGTGACTCCTACACGTGCACAGCGGAGCGGTGTCTTACGCGAGACCGTTCACCTTCGTTGCATAATACTCGAGCGAAAAGGTCATCGCGAACAACGGAGCCAGATATTTCCTAATATGATTGATAAACCGGCCGATCACGCTGATCAGTGGTACTCTAACCCGACTCGCGACGTTCCACCTTCGGGAAACACGCTGATTAGCCGTCATTTTCGCTGTTTTGCAACCAGATTGCTAACGACAACAGTCTCGTGACTGGGAACCTGATGAAAATCGTCGCACGAGCGTGAAATCGTTTCAGGGTTTTTTTTTTTATTGCTACCTGTACAATGGTCGAAAGGTCTTTTCGAAATTGACGTCTTTTGAAATTAGATGAAAAAGAAACGAATGAAAAATCGCATTACCTGTTAGAAAATATTGGTTTGGAATTCTATCAATTGACGATCGATTGCCAAGAAACACTCTGAACGCTGACGTAACGGCGGGATCCCCTGTATCGAAGACGAGATCGCGTTATCAGTCGCGAAACCGTGTAAAAGTAGAAGAGAACTCGTTGCCAGTCGTGTGTGCACGTTGCTACTGCACCCGCTCGTCCGTATGCACTCGATTATAACAGCGTCGCGTCACGCGTTTCCCTGGAACGCAGATACCGCTAATCCCGGTCGATGTCACGCCGAACAATCGCGAGATCGAGATAACCGGTGCACAATGCGAAATTCATCGGCCGCCTCCTCCCTCTCCACGCGGCCACGACCTTGTCGATATCTTTCGATATTCCATCGTCGCAATACGCTCTCCGGTCAACCTAATCGGCCTCGATCCACCGTGACCCTCGGATTAACGCGACACACGGATTACTGTTTACCCAGCCGATCGGTTAGATTAATTTTACAATTTTTTTTTTAGAGAGAGAAAGGGAAGGCGACTGGGTTTTTCATTCGGGTCAATGTCTATCGAGATACTCCCCCCGTTTCAGCGCTGCTTAGTGATCGCGATACGATCGCACTCATCCGGGGCTCGAGGAGACTCGCTTTTGTGGTTCATTGTAGATAGCGTAGATATCTATCGGGAAAAATTCTAGGAGATAATTCTAGATGACTAAATAACTTTAATTTTGTAGGATAGTTTGGAGGTTCGGCAGTCAACGTGTCAACAATATGGAAGTCACCAAGGATCGAAACTAACATAGTTCAGTTAGCATACAGTCCTCCTCCGCTCGTGACCGCCTTTTAACGCGCTGCGTCTCGACCGCCAGTTCGAGTTCGAGTTCGAGAGAGATAGAGAGAAAGAATGTGTCTTGGTGCACGTGCGTGCCCTTCGCTTCAAGTCCGCGAGGCTTATTGCACACACGGTTTACGCTACGACGAGGCTAAGAGTTCTGCAAATTAGGCCGTGGCCCACTTCAGCGCGATGGAAGAGAACGCGACGAAAGGAAGGAGGAGAGTGGGATCGATGGCGGAGTACAAAGCGCCGACGGGAGAGGGGAAAACGGAGTTCCCATTTTCAACCGACGATCGAGATCGATCGCGTCTCCTTCGACGGACAACCACGTGGACGTGGACGAACCGCGGCCCGAACTTTCGTCTATTTCCCCCCTTTCCCTCCGCCGTCGTTGCTCCAGTCGGGAGAGACACTCGACGTAGTGGCAAGTTCGGGGACCAACGTCATTTGCCCCGGGAGCTCTCGATCGGTGAATGAAAACTATACATATTCTGTTTACGAAGGAGTAACGTTCCTTGGAATCTCGGGATCTTGTTTAGCTTCTTCTTATTTGATCTCTCTTGTGTATACATGATCAGAGCTGGCTTGTTGTTTGTAATTTGTTACGGTTCAGTCTAGTACGTTTCATAACGCTTTCAGTGCCTAACAGCTTCAACGGTTCTATAAAATTCTATAAAATTTAGATTTCTGATTTCTATTTCTAAGAGACGAAGCCCTCGAAGCGTTAATAATTTTTATCGAGATCGATAGATTGATTAAGTGGGATTTTTTAGAGCATCGGATCAGCAGTTAATATCAAAGGTCTTCGGTTGATTCATCACTGAAAAGGCGTGTCCGATTTCCCATGGTCAAAGCTTGCGATATGATAACAAAGTTGCAATTTCTTCTTGCCACCTCAGCCCCTTCCACTTTACCTCTATCCTTACGTAAGAGTCGTTAAATTTCTACTGTATAATATATAGGTGTAAACGAAATTTTCTTATGATCTCTGCCACATATGTATACAGAATTGAAGCAGTAACCGTAAATTAAAAAAAACTTGAGCCCTGCAGTTTCAGTTTTATTAACTGGACTAATGTAATCTTACGTGCGTCCGACGCACGAAGACCAAAAGAAATGGTTGTGTCCTTCATTTTTCCATTCTCCAGCGTAATCATCGATCCTCCAGCGTTGTTAATGTCGCAAGAACGGTTCGTTTAGAGTGTGCTCTTTGTTGCAGAGTCGTAATTGTCAACTATTTTCCGCGATCGTGACAAGACACCGTCTGGCACATACATACAACGTTAGCGCAGATAAGGATCAGAGTCCTCGCCTCGTCACGAATGACGCAACGAGCGTTGCTCGCGCGTAGCACGAGACTTTCGTAAGCGGGCGTCCGAAAACATAAAGATCACGACATCTCCTCGATCCGGCAATCTTCTTCCCAGGGATTTTCCGATCGATGTCCTGAGACCGCCAGGTGCGGATTGCTTTGATAACAACCGATATCGATCGGCAACAACGAGAACAATGGACTTGGAGTTTATTGCGCTGGACGCGGTCATAAGACGCTTCGTTGCGTCACCCGAATCTTTTCGCCAAGGTCGGAGCCTGCCGACTGGTTTTCAGGGTCGAGTTTGGACGCGGCCGAGCTGGGTTGGTGATCGAGATCACGATCGATGAGTAGTTCAACGCAGACTTTATACTCCATTATCTTCAAGTTGAAATTTACGCAAAATTCTGAAGACAGAATTTTCTAAAGTCGATAGTAGAAGCTATCGATTTCGTGTAACGCTAGGCGCAATTCGTCACCGTCTTCTTAGAAAACATCGGCATAAACAAAATCGAGTTACCAAAAGGTGACGAAACGTCGAACTTGCAATATTCCAATCACCTCGATAAATATTCAGTGTTGATTCTTTAACCGGTGGAATCTCATCTGCGATCGAGATCCGCAATAGGTCAGTTGCACTTTGAAACCTATCCAATAAACATACAAATGTGAGCGCGACCACAACAACATACTCGCTAATAAAAATCGCGTCCCTGATCGGCCCCAGACACTCGTCCGATCCATAAAGCGAATGAATATTCACCGTTTCGATCACTGGGTCGGTGCAATATCTGTCCAAGATTGTTTAGCGATCGTTCAATCCAGACACACTCGCGTAAACATCCGCTTCGAGTCAGAAGTTCTGACAACTTTTGGCAAGAAGTTCACTATCGGTTTCGTCACAACAAATTACTTCCGCGCATAAATCGGCAATCTGTTCGACGAACGAGCACCGTGCCAACACTATACCGATGAAATCGTCGCACCAGTTTTTTTCTTTTACGGGATCGTCGCCGATTACCGCGAACGAATTATCGAAGCTCGGACTCGAGCACGTACCACATTGTCCCGAAGAGGAGAACACGATCGCGATCGGTTTTCGGTTCAAAGTCCCGGCGCGTGACGAGTCGCTAGAAGATAACGGTCTATTCAACAAATGACTCCAAGGCTTTTCGTTTCGATAAAGTCAACCTCTCTAATCGAAATCGATCTCCGGACACCGTTGTTAACAATGAAAAACGAGTCTCGAGTGTGACATAATTAACAACGCAAAAATGTTGCATTGTATTTCCACCGGAATGAACTATGCAACGTCTCGCGATGATCTCTACAGGGTACACGAATTCAGTGGAATCGAGAACGCTAACAATTAACGCAAGCGTCAGTGGCCACTAACCGCAGAAATTCACATGACGCCACGGTAACGTCGGCGGTCGTTGCTGTATTGTAAACGTGCGCGAACGAAAAGTACACTGAATCAAACTTTGGAAAATCTAATCTGGAATACGACCAAGTGTCAACGCTAAAAGATTGATTTTATTCGAGCACTAACCACAGAAATTTGTATGACGCTGGGATTGCGTCAACAGTCATTCCCGTGTAAAAACCTGCACGAGCTAGCACGAGATCACACAAACCAAGCTTTAGTACATCCACTTTATCCAAAAACACTAACCGGAGATTAGCATAACGTTAGGGTTGCGTCAACGGTCTTTCCCGTCTTAAAAACCTGCACAACCGAGGAGCGGGTAACGAAAACTCTGAAAAATCGTTTCCTGAATATTTCAATATCGATATCAATGCCAAAAAGTTTATTCGAGCCTCAATTAACATTCGTATTCAAGGTAAAATGTTTACCAAAGTTTACACACCTCATCGTTGTTTCTAATTTCTAACCCTGGTTTAATGTTGTGGACGCGTAGAACGATCCGGTAGTTGTAGAACAATGCGAGGGGCTACTCACCAATTTTGAACGATTCTCTCGAGCAGGGTCGACCGACGGAACAAAGATCCACTTTGGCTGTTCAGGGTAGTTGCGCGGTCTGCAGTGACGGTGCTAGGCACGCGTCGCTTGGCGAACGATCAAGTGTACAGTTTTCCCGCGGGACGCGGGTCCGTGGGTTCACTGGCAGTGCGCGGGGAATCCCGTTCGTCGAACCAACGTGACGACTATAGTAGAGTATCACCGTCGCACGAATCAGCAGGTACAAGCCCGACGGGGTGTCCCTCTTGGTTGGGTAAATCCAGAGATCGCACACGGCGTTACAAAGTCACACAAAAATCCGACCCGTTCACCGAAATCGACGATAACCAAAAAATCAAAAAGGCGCTCGCAAGAAATTCGAACAGAGTCCGAAGTGAGTCAGTGGTCCTCGACGGTACTGCACGAGTAATCGGCAGGTACGCGAAACGGAGTACGTAAACGTCGTAAAAGTAAAATCACTTGTGGCACCCTCTAATCCGCGTCGGAGCAAGACGTTTAAAATCCAGTCGGGATCGGTGGTGCTCCTCGCGGCGACGAGCTGCTCGTCGGTGAACTTGAACTCTGAGAGCAGGTGACAGTAGGAAACACTGGCGGGTGTTTCTGTGTGTCAGTGGCCAATGATAGGAGGAACGAACTAGGTGTCCGCGGCAGAGAGAGACGTGCACGTCCACTCGCTACGGTGTCGGCCTGCAAACTGACTGCACGCTAACCGAGACTCGCGACTGCCGTCTTGGCCCCAATGTCGCGTCTGGGCTTCGAGTTTGATGCGAGAAGCTGACGCGCTCGGTCACGTGTATGTGTCCCGCCTCTCTCTTTCTCTCTCTCTCTCTCCCTCTCTGTGTGCGTGCGCGCGCGCGCGCGCGCGTGTGTGTCAGAGAGTGCGCGGGACGCCGCGCGGATCGTCCCCCGTGCTTCGATCGTGGTGGTGAGCGCCGATTTCGGTGGTGGGGACCGAAATCTCTATACGGTGGGGGAACCTTACGCTCGGTACACGCTCGGTTTCTGCGCGCTATCCCCCACCACCCGACCGCTGCGTCACCGCGCGACTGTTCTCCTGACTCTCCCCTCCACGATCCATACCTCCCCACCCCCCACCCCCACCCCTCCACCAACGAAACCGTTGCACCGCGTCAGAGGCACGCAGCGTACACGCGATTAGATTGCGTCGCGCGTCGACGCTGTGCGCCTCGTGCGCGTTACCTCAGACCACGATGCATCTTTCTTCTTCCTTTTTCTGCGACTCTGTTTCGGTGAAGATCCTCGGGACGGTTCTCCAACGGCGACATAGATAATCTATCCCATTTCAAGACGTTTTCTCATATCTGGTGATGCGGATATGCGATCGTCTTTCGGTTCACGTATTCTCGAAGTGAAATGATTTCTGTCGATGTTCGATCACTGGGGTTGATGTGCACGAATGTTCAGGGTGGTCGGGAAGTTGTGGCACGACTGGGGTGAGTCTAGATCCAGAGTGAAAGATATGATTTCTCGTCCTGTGTCCCGAAGTCAGGATAATAATGTTGAAGAAATTAAATATTTTTTTATTTTAACTAGACACAAAGATTCTCGATGAAGGAATGTAGTTCTTGGTCCTCATGAAACTTCAATGCAACAATCCATTATGCACTTCCCAATGCTTAGTTGACAATGATAGATACATTTACCAAAAAGATTAATTGACTTCAAAACGTCGAAAATTATCCGAAATCTGTTTTCGATTTCATCGATGTAGCTCCAATCTGCTTTTTTTCATTCCTCACGAGGAATTGATGTAGCTTTTTGTGGAGCGTGAAAGTCTCTTGAGCGACGGTACAAGATTTTTTTGGGTTCGGGTAGATGTAAAGATGATAGGGTAGCGGGATGTTGGATAGATTGAATCCTTTTCTCGGCTGGCGAAAAACAAAGAGCGCGCGCAGCTAGCGCCACTTGGACGAGCCTGGTCGCAAGGACCCTCCACGCTGTCTCTCTTTCTCTCTCTCTCTCTCTCCATCTTCGTCCTCTATAAACCGAATGCCAGACAACGAGGGCATCAGCCCCCATGAATCACCGCCGGTCACCTTCACTTTTTATGCAAGTTTGGTCTCGACCGGCCTCGCCGGTTGAACGAATCCTCGTGCAAGCCCGCCCCGGGACGATCGATACGGAAATTTGCGTTTCGCCGTAATCGCGAGACGTAATTTGCTTGAATCCGGGACACATCATTGTCCTCCCGACATCCCGTTCATTGTTGTCGGCATTTTACTCAATTTTTGTTTTCAGGATTTTTGTCGATGAACCTTCATTTTTTGTAATTTATACTATTCGCATCACTATCCTAGACGTCACCCTCTATGTTGGTATGCCCCTCCTCCAGTTTGTTACTCTACATTTCAACTTCATTTTTATCAAACAAAAGAGATAAAAGTCTTCCGGACCTCAATTTCTCCGAAGTAATTCATAACCATTTATACTTGCATCAAGATCTATATGCTTTAGATGTCATTCACAATATCGATGTTCCCTTGAACGTCTACTAAATAAACACTTTACGATTTTTCATTTTCCATCGTAAGGACCTCGCGGAAGGACTAAACTCATTTTTCTGGAGATACTAATAAATTAGATTCCTCCATCGTGGATTCGCAGAAGAAAGAAGTACATATTGTCCCACACCGAAAACAACAATAAATCCCACGAGACCGATAAATCACAGAGAGCGTGCGCCGAGCCCGTCTCGCATCGCAGCGGCGATTCGGCAATCCGATTTGCATAGATCGCATATGCATAATGATCGCGCTTAACGCGCGCTTATGGCGGGCGAATTTGGAATTTCAAGGACGCGCAGTCGGGACGTGCATCGCCTCGGGATAAGCTTGACCGTGCTCTCTCAGCCAGTTGCAATTTCCTTTGGCTTTGGTTTTCGCGTTCGGGTGCGGCGACCGTCTTCGCGCACGATCAAAATAAAATCCGTGGCGATCGATTGGATCCTGGCCAGGTCCCTACATCGCACCGGTCAAATAATCCGTCGGCTAATTAGCGAAATTACCAGTGATCAATCCTAATCTTATCTCTCGTTTCTTCTCTCTCTCTCTCTCTCTCTCTCTCTCTCTCTCTCTCTCTCTCTCTACGTTTCTCTTTTCATTCACAGTTGTCTCTCTACACCTTCGGCCATTTTCGTTGTGCGACACTCGCGATTTTAATGCGACGTATCTATTCGTCACGAAACGGCGCACTAATTCGCCTAAACTAAACATACTTGTTTCTGTTGTATCGCAACGGGTCGGAATAGTGTTCATGCGCAATAACACTATTTCTAAACCATGAGCCCTCGCTTGTGTTTGGTGTACGCAGTTACCTGTGGAGCATGTGACAGCCGCGTGAGGACCTCCGAAACTAGTTCAAGTTCGACACGATGCAGGACAGGCAGGGGAAGCAGGTCTCCCGCGGATCTATAGATCGTCGGCCACGGATCGCCGTTTCTCAGGGTCGAGTTGTCCATTAGGCGATTTAGGCAACGTGCCGGCGAACGTTTCGCACCTATGAAAACAAGCTTGAAAAATCTACCGAAACATCGCGAGACACTAGTCATGATTATTATTATTAATAGAAGCAGGTTTAACAAACTTTAGCGTGGCGCTGGGCCAAGTTGACACTCTAACTTTGCACTCTAACGTTTTAGTAAGTGATCTAAACGACAATCTCGAAAGAACTTATACCATTGTATTCGACAAGATGATCCGTTCGTGGCTAGTGGATGATTTATTAAAAGACAATTTTTATTTTGCATAAAGATCCGCAGTCTACATATGACGAAACAATAGTAATCAAATCAATTTTCTTTAAGGAATGTTTAGAACTTCTGACCTTTTTCGATTTTCATCATCAACGTTCGCGAATCATCAATTCCCCTAAATCTGTCCCCGACGTAATTGCGCAAAAGCAAGCCAGAAATGTTCCTCCATAAAGGATAGTTGCCACAGGCCCCACGAACGAGCTTCTCTGTAGAAGTTGTTCCGAGCCGAGGGCTAGCAGATAGGGCGTGAACGAGGTTCGGTTTTAAAGGATTGAACTAGGTAAATGTTACTGTGGACGAGCCAGTGGTTATCATCACCACTGTTGCCACCAGGTGCGATTGTCGTGGTCTTACCAGTGGTCATTACCACCGGGTTGCCACTAGGTAGGAAAACAGGATAGGTATAGGTAGGGTATTGGGAATGATCGGCTCTCGCAACTTGTATGTTTGCCTCGAGCGGCAAAGGCTTATCCTAGTGGATTTTGGGTTCGGGTAGTTATTAGAATGTTAAGACACAATTGTTTTAAGTATTTTATGTTCGCGGATACTAATTCCCGATTTTCTGTATTTTTACGCAAACGAGATGTGCGGGGGTGTACTTAAGGTAACTCTTTGAACAAGAAGATACGTTAATCGCGGAGACTGATCGGACGGGGACTACAAATACGATCTCGTGACGCGTAGCGTTAAAGTTTCAGACTGGTACTAACCCGTCTATGGGCGAGTTCAAGCCGTTTTTATAGTGGAAAATTCAGCCAGGGATGATGGTGGGGGTTTACGACATCTGGCCGAATCTTCCAGAATTTTCTAAAATGTATAAACTTTCATGGGGGTTAGTTGTTTATACAAGAGCACCTAGCCGGAACTCCTGGTCAAACGCGTGGTTGCCAGGAGGATAGAGTGTCGTAACAGGGGTTAGCTGTTTATTCGAAACTACTTGACTGGACCTCCTGTGCGAACACGTGGTTGCAGGAAGAGCGAGACAGTTATGAAGGTGAAGCCTCCATCATACGCAACAAAGCATTGAAGTATTATTCCAAGAAACAGACGTAGAACAGCATAACTGGTCGACGCAGCTATTTTTGCCCGCGAAAATGAATTTTATCCCGCGTAGATTGAATAAATTATTATTTAATTGTGCGTGGTTGGTAGTCGGCGCGTGTGTATCCGGCATCAGGCGTTCCTGTGCGCGTGTGTATGTAAAATATACGTGAACGTATAAATACGGGCTGCACGTTGCGGCGGTACCAGCGGAATTGAAATGCAGACACTATCTATTCGCACGCGCAATCCGGATTACACCTGCATCGTCACTATTACTTGAACAGTTACACTTTCTCCCGTGAGCGAGCGTCTGCCTGCGGAGAAAGAGTGCTCTCTCGAATGGAAGGGGGAGCAGTGGAACAGGAGGGAGAGGGAATAATTGTTAAACGAGCTGGTGGTTATTCAAAATACACTCTCTCGCCGTGCTATTGCATTAACAAACGCCCCGCCGCGCTGCGCCGCGCCGCGCTGCGCCGGATGGAAAACGGTTCTTAGATAATACGACGGAGCGTTTTCACTGGCCAGGGACCAGACCAGAGATCGCGGCCGCCTCCGAAGCCGTTACGAAATAACGCACGCAGAAAACCGATCGATCCAATTATCATTTATTAATCATTCCGCGTCTGAACCGGAGCGAATCGGGACCACGAGCGCCGGGAGAAGCGGATCCGCGGCTAATTTCCCACGTTCAAATTCAATCATGTAGAAAGTCGCCGCTGGCGGCTCGAAATAGCGATTACTGCATCGGAAATTTGAGTTTTGGAAGCTTTGTAGCTCGTTGTAGATGTTAGTCTAAGGTTCAACTTGTTTTCTAGATTGTTCGTTGCTTGCGAAAATACGTTTGGGGATATGCGTTTGGATTTTGTTGTTTTTTAGTTCTTTGGGGTGAAAATGGTACTGATAATAATAGCAGAAGCGATAAGCAAATATATTGTTTATTAATTTTTCAACTGTATGCAATTCTAGGTAATTTTTCTTCGTGGCTGTTCAGCGGTTAAAGGTAAAAACAACCCTTACAGATTGGTGGAAAGATAAACAATTTCAATGTTTGGTCAATTGATTTCGGCAGACTATTTTTAAGTTTCCAAGGGTGAAAACAACCCTTATAGTGGTTCTTTTTGATTGGCTTCTTTCTAGATGTTAGTGAATCGATCGTACATATATATGTAGTATATCGGCGATCTAATTGTAAGATTAACAACGTTTTCCCAGGTGCTCGGTGATCGTTGGCCGATCGAAAGGATCGAGCTGACCGTGGCGGTACACGTAAGACGCACACCAGGCCCGAGAAACCGGTCGTGCACCAGGATTTCGAAACGCCGAAGAAAGCACGGTGTTTTAATCGAGATATCGAGGTCCCTGCGCGGCCTTGCTTGTTACAGGCTGCGATAAACGAGGTGACTGGCCTACCGGGACGGGAGCCGGCTCTCGGACTTTCTTTTAACGCTAAATCCACCACGGTCAAACGACCAGTTCGCTAGTTTACTGTTGTTGAAACTGCCAACACGCTTTTATTGTAAACGATCGAATTCGTTTCGTCATTCAAGCACACGTTACGGTAATGTCTCGATAGATGCGAAGGAGGGGTGTACGAAGTTTATGAACAATTGATGACAAAGCACTTTTGCGTTGAATTATTTCTTAGTGAAACTTTTAGTAGCATACTTAGGACATTTTGTTAATTAAAATGAGCCCAGACACGATGCCATTTGGATCACTCGTTTAAATTACGATTTAGTAGAAAGCAAGCTCTTTCATAAAGTAGCATGCATAAGGTAATACTAATCACTTTCAGTGTTCTATGGGTTTATTGTAAACTGCTAAATACAACCAATTATTTATCATTTGGATTAAAATTTTTGTGAGAATGAAAACGTATACGTACTTTTTACATTGTAGACTATGTATCTTGAATCCAGAATGTGAACCCTGAAGTAAATATGATAGAAGTGTGATCGATTAAAATATTTAAAAATTGTTTGGTATCTATACTTTAAGAATTGACTCACACAGCCAGGAGATTGTCTCAGAGTCACGAGCAAGCTTCGTCAAAAAGACCCGCCGATTTCGTCTTCCGACGCGGCGCGAAAAACAATGCGGAAATTTTCACCGTGGATCTTTCGATTGTTTCCCCAAGCATGTGTGCGCTCGCTCGCGCGAGAGAAAGGAGGCAGATTAATTATAACAGCAGCGTTCGGGCCGCTTCTTTCTGCTCGTAAAATCGCTGTACCCGATGCAAAATAAACGACGTCGCGGATTACATGCCGATGAAAGTCGAGGAGAAACGGCCGAAGAACGGGAGGAGCCTAGGCCTCGTATTGTTCTATTCATTTTCTCGAAAGATCCTGCGCGATGAGGCTCGAAGCTTCGGTGCTGGAAACAATTCAGCTAGATTAAGATTCGAGGTTGCAGAATCGTCGACTCCGGAGCCTCGAATGAAAGCCATTCAGATCACACAGGTTAAATTTTCACGGAGAATTTAATCGCCGGGGCCTGATATTGAATTTCAATAAAACTCTTGGTGTACTAACTGGAATTTCGATTCGAATGTAATCGTTTTGAATTCGAATTTGAATCTTATTGCTAATATTTGAAACAAAATTTCAATCCGCCAAGATTGAATTTTGAATTTTCCACATTTGAATTTTAGATTCAAATTCGAATTTAAGATCTGGCGCAACGATTGGGACACTATTGTATCAAGTAACATAATATCCGCGGCGAGGGAGCTGCCAAAGAACACGAGTGACGACGCGCGACGCTACGTCCCGAGGATCAGCGTACATATCGCCATTAATCGCTTTGTAATTCCAGCGACTTTGCGTCACTATAAGTCCGGCATAGGGAATTATTAATAGCCGGGAATTTTCGCAAGCTTCGCGTGGTGCATCGAATTAACGCGGCAATTAAAAATTTCAGATAACGGCTGGCGAGATTTCGCGTCCGTCTCAGCTTGATGCGCGACATCGTTGATAATGAGCGGGCAGCAGGCATCGGTAGAAGAATAAACATGATTTGAATGATTTTTTTCAGACGTTTCGCGCGGAAAGGGGTAACGGATAAGTGGGAAGTTCGCGAAAAAGGCTGAGAGCGGGAAATTAATTAACGAAGGCGGTAAACCGGCGTCGAAAGAGGGTGGGAGAGAAAGAGTGGGCATCGGGGTATTTAATTGAATTTTCGCACGAATTTCCCGGGCTGTTACGGGGAGCCATTTATTAGTCCACGCAATCGATGACGCCGCTGTATTAATTAATTCGCGCGGAACCGTTGTTATCGAATTAAATACACAACGTTCGAGCGACTTGCCCGTTTAATTGAAGTGTTCGCAGTGCTGCCGAGTCTTGTCGCGTCGCTGGGAAATATCATTTTCTCTCGATAATCGATGCGTTCGGTATATCGTCGCCCCGGGCCGATTTTAAAATCGTTTCAATTAAAAGGACCGCGTTAAAATAGGCTACAATGCGCGGGACCGTTTATCCGTCCTGCTCAACGTGATTGTTGTTACGTGGCTTTGCTCGGTACAGCCTCGTGACCGTTCACCCATCGACGATCGTTCAGTTCGGTCGTTATTCGGCCGGAGACCGACTGCCAATTATAGAATTGACCGTTTCCGGGTGCGTCGCGGAAATTAGTCAGCAATTTGCGACGCGCCACAATTAATTGTATGCCTCTGTCAGGTCATTTTTAATCCGTAAATCGCACCGATTCTGCTCCGAATCTCAACCCTTAACCCGTACCTTTGTCAAATATTATACAAAAAAAATGTCACAGATCGACGTGTATTCTTTGACAGAAAGATTGAAATTGAAATTTCCGCGGCTAGATTCGAATTAAAGTAAAAACACTCGGTGCATTCCGACAATTTTATCGCAATTCAAATCTATATAGTTACATTCAAATTAAGACCTAATTCCTTGGACCGACATTTACATTCTGACAGATAAACTCAAATCAGAATCTCGGAAATTTCGTATCCTGAAACACATCTTCTACAGTATCTCCGAATGATTGACCTTAAAATACTGCTGGGTCGGTAACCAGGATTTGAAATTCGACCCTGTGTTCAGGGCCGTTCAGGGTCCAAGTCCAAGGACACTGTAGGATCGATTTCTGTCCGTCCACCCTGTATAAAGGACGGGAGCCTACTTGACTCGCGAACGGTACTTTCATCGACCAAGTGAAAGCAATATGAAAGTGCTTGATTGCAAAGTAGAAAGGTGAAATGTACGATAAAAAGACGAAGCGGTTACATGTGCGTGTGCGTGTGCTCGCGCGCGACCCATTTGAAGAGCGTTCCGCGAGAATGAAAGAAAGGTGCGTCGCGTAACGCGTGCGGGAGAAGAGAGGAAGGATGAGGCGAATTATTCCTGCGTGTGAGAGAGAAAGAGAGAGAGAGAGAGAGAGAGAGAGAGAGAGAGAGAGAGGGGCGGGAGGGGGTGCCTGTTGTCGTGCGTGGTCCTTGAATTCAGTGGCTAAGGTCAACGGTGCCCATACTTTTTCGGAGCGTAACGATTCGTTTCCTTACGTAACTGGGTCCACGTAATTCCTTGCTTCCATCTTGGTGATTCTGATTCTCCTCTTCGGGATCCGGATGTCTTCCGATCCACGATGCACTTGTTCCGTTACATTTCTATCTTATCTTCGATCTTCTCCCGATCCCTTAATTTGTCGATTTGGTCTACAATCGTTATCGCTTCGATCGCTTTAAGTAGTACTATTAGCGCTGAGTGAATGTGGTCCCTTAGAAATTTGGATCATATTTGTCCTCTAGGTTAATTGAAATTACACGATTCACGTCTTTGTTTTGTGATTGTTGAAAATGCAACGTGATTTGTGTATAACTTTACGAATTATGTACCGTGGACCTTCTGTCGTCGATATGAGATTTATCATCAAAGGGTTAGAAAGCGCAGTCTCTCTGCAGTCTCGTATGGAATTTATGCTGCATACCAACTCGAGGAAACCTTCAATCCACAGGCATCCAAGAAATTTTTCAACTTCTATTTTCGTCGCCTTTGTTCAGGTTTTTTTTTATAATATTCACATTCCGATGAACAGTATATTATTTTATACTTGGTAAAGGGACAGAAATATTCGTTGTTTTATTAATATTTTCTTTAAATATCGACGTGGCTATTCTATTCCTACAACCTCAGCCGAACAGATAGATAAAGATAGATAAAGATAGCCTTGTATTTTATAATTTTTATTTCTCTGTTTTCTGAACATCAAAATTTCAAATATTAAACTAGGACCACCTCCGGATTAAACAGTGATATTTTCACATAAAACACGCTGCGAAGATGAGCAATCAATCCAGTCAGTCATTCCTCCAAAATCACATCCGGTTACAAAATTCTCGAAGCTCGTTTAAAAACAACAACAAAAGCGAAGAGCACATCAAGAAAAAGCGGCTCGGTACAAGCGTACGACCGGGCGACTATAAATATTTATGAAGCGCAGATTACGGTCGAAGGTCCTTGTATCTCCGTCGGTGTAATTGCTAAATTGTTGTAACATTGGAGGAGCGTTCCACGATAACGCTTTATCGGGCCTGGATACCGAATTATCGGGTCAGAGGGAGGAGAGAGTCGGTTATTTCATTTGGCACGGGTCAGTATGGCGATAACTCTTGCAGTTTCTTCTTGATAAAGCTGTATCGTACGCTGGAGAGATAGAAGGACGCACAATGGGTCTGGACTAACCTAGCCATGACGAAAAGTCCTTGTTACTGACGCATCTTGATAGACAAGAATTTTGTACTGACAGCGAGTCCTATTTTGATCGATCGAATGCAGTCATTCTGCACGCACCTCCATTTTCGCATGCATCGATCGTTGCAATTAATAGTGGAGGTAATGGAAACTCGTGCGCGTCGCCAGATGTTCCGATAAGTTGCCACTACCTAACTACCCGCTTTTTCCCTGATATCGGTCGCTTCTTATTTTCTTGCCGATAACGACGTTGCACGCGTCGCCATTTTGGTTGTGACATGCCTGGGTGGCGTGGCTAACTACCGCAGTAGACGAAGCAGGCTCTGGGACAGTTATTTCCACCCTTTGATCCACAATTTCCTAAACATTCGGTTGAGTTAGTACCTATTTTTCTTTGAACACATCAGTGCAAGAAAAAGTTTCAACGTTTCAAAATTGTAATCCATGAATTTCTGTGAATCGATGGTGCGTACAAAAATTTCAAAAATTTCAAAAGCTGTCTACGACAATCGAGGAAACGCGACGTAGAAGTTGAGAATGTTTAAGCGGACATCGTAGTGACAGGCTCATTACAGGTCGCATTCCGATGATACCGCTCGATTGCAGGAATCGAAACATTGATCTTGAACTTTATTCGTTCCGAGAAAGAAGAAAAGCATCGACGGACCTCGGGGGTCGTTGTATCCGCCTTGGCTCTATCTGCGGTTGCATCGCAAGACAAACATGTAACGCCGTTTAAAGAAACGGCAATAACCTTGATAACTTGGCCGAACCGAGGCCTTGAAACCGAACCCGCGGATTGCCCCTTGGAACTCGACGAACTGTTAACGATTGACAGACCGCAGGCGCTATCATGACATTGACTTTAGAGGACCGCCCTGTTATCAGAGTTAACCGTGAAGAAGCCTAACCCAGCTAAACTGTGGATATTATGCACTTGGACCATTCTTCCTGCAGCTCGAAATCGGATAATGGTGGAAATAATCTGAAAAGATTTTGAAAAAGAAGAATTCCAGAAAATTTAAAAAATTTTTCAAGTTTGCTTTGCCCATTTACAAAACATTTATTCTGATCTAACGTGAATAAGTTATTCTGAGACTGACTGTTTAATTATACCATACATATAGGGGATTCCGTTGAATCAAGTATAGCGGCCGCCTCCACGAGTCGCCACTAACAATAAGACAAAAGTGGACGTCCCGTGTTGCAATTGTTGTTTACACGGCCCAGCAGACAAGAATATATTGTTGAGTTATGAAACATGGTTGCAGGGACGCGTATCTAGAGAAGAAGTGGACGTACGTCGTTCGAGTTTCGTGTAGATTAGCGAGGAAAAGATCGAAAGGTCAGAACGATGATCGTTGACGCGTTCGACGCCTGTTTTCCACACCTCTCGTTGTATTACATCGGCTCGTGTTGCCCGCTGGTGGTGATTGACCTGTATCGTTTCTACGTACCAAGTTATTTTTGCTGCGCAGCTATCCTTGGCTCGAGAAGCGCCATCGTTCCCTTCGCGGCGCGGCGTGTCGTCGTCCGATTCGAATTCGTTTTCGAAGCGTACCTGCTGCTCGCGATCGCTCCACGTGGAGCCTGTGTTTACTATGAACTTATTCTTAGACTTCTCTTTTAGCCTTCCCTGCACTCGTTTCGCCACGGAGCCAAACAAAAGATAGCCGTTCATGAGCGCTTCACGAATAAGAAGCCTTCTTCTTGCGAAAACGCTTTTTTCTTCAGCATCCCCGTTCGTTATAAAATTTAGAAACCATAGGAGACTGCGGATTTATGCAAGATAAAAAAAGTTGTCTGCACTCATTGCAAAATGCTGACGCCAGACGTACATTTATTCTTTAGAGGTACAATAAACCTTACAAAAATAGTGTGCGCAGAATCTTGTAGTAACAAGGTCTCTCCTTTTTAGTTAACTCGCTCCTCTCCGTCATGTTTAGCCACTTGCACTCGAAGCAAACGCTCTTTCATTGTCTCCACTCATTTAAAATCCTATTAGTCGCTAAATTTAAACCTCTCGATGATGCTTGCGGTTCACAGCCGTTGCAGGTCGTAACAGCTTCTGTGATTCATCTCGCAGCCTGGGAAGAGTCTCTAAACAGACTTTGATGTACCATATTGTTCCTGAAAGATCGCTGCAAGTTTCCTGGTGGTCTGGGCTAGGAGGCACGATGAAAGAACAATCCATCTTGTTGCAAATTTTAGAGGGTCGCTAAGTCCTCGCTGGTTCCTCTTGCGGACCAAAACTTGAAAAGGGAACCTTGCTGGATACGTATAGACTTTAAAGGACCACTAATTATTTCCGGAAATTTCAAATTTAGCGCGTCCAGTCTTCTGAAAACCTAGAAAAGCGCAAGGACCTTTCAGTGATACAATTACCGTAGCACGCACGTCACGAAGTACACAGAGTGAGACAGTTTGGTCGTTGACGTTCGAAGCGAAGGTACCATGTCAATAGACGGGCTCTGTTCGTCGCTGTTTATCATTCTGCCGATCGCTCATTAATTCCGCAGGTGCCACGCGCCAGATCCGAGCGCGCGATCCTCTTCTTTATAAATAGTCGCCAATCGTCGATTAATTAACAACGACGGGATCGACTGCCGTTATATTAATATACGTCCGCAATCAGCCGTGAACCAAGCTCCTTTCAGACGGGGGTTAGTTAATTTTATCGACAAGTATTTTCACCTTCCTCTCCTATCATTTTCACGTGCAAGAGTGGTCTAGAGTGGTCTAACAATAAGAGGTGTCGCGCGAGCGATCGAGATCGATGGAAACATCGATCGTCGCGAGTCGAAGAAAGTGCCAGGAGAGGAGGGACACCTTCCGCGGAAGCTACACAGTGAAAGTTACACTTTTTTTCTTTTCACATTTCCCCTCCCCGTCGCCTCTCGTTTCCAGCCTTTTGCGCTTATTTATATGTGGTCTAGGTAATTTCGCTTGGAACTATTACGCAAGTTCCATGAACGGTGATCGACACCTTCGGTGTTAATGAACTCCGCGGGCTTCCTTCCTCCATTTGAGAGTCGTCCTGCTGTTTATTAACCTTATCGGCCATCTTCGCTTCCAACGAGGCAATGCTGAAAATTCGATAAATCGTCTGGCTGATACGAATTTGTATGTATTGAACTTGTATTGGATAGGAATTCATAAATTTCGAAAAAATCTCAAATCAATTAAACTTTACATGTATAATAAATAGACTGTTTATCGAATAACACTGTTTCATATTGATTTTATTTTGTTCAAACGAATGCTCCGGAAAATGCACCTCCATCCATGCAGCTCGATGAAAAAATTAATTCTCTATTATCTTATATTTTTGTTAAGACTTTCTAATAAAGCATTTATGAATCTGTGCTTATATAACACTCTTTTATTACCTGTGCTGGCATTGTTTCTTGAGAGAAGCATGGAACACTGTGCATTCTTGTTTAACGAGGAGAAAATAAACTATAATTAAATGCAATTATCTTGCGACTTCAATGTTAGCTTGCTAAAATCATTAATGAGGGAAATGTACTTAAGATGTTATGGAGAAGACTAATGCGCAAGTTAGTTAGAGAAATTGACGACTTCTTCGAACAAAAAATTAGGATGAGTTTCAACATTCGTATGATGAATAAATACTGATGATTTCGTTATTATTTATAAAATTCATAAAGCTCCATACAGTATCAAATCAATTCATAGAGTATAATAAGTATGTTTTATACAAATCCATGAAATCGAAAATTCATAAAACTCCACAAAGTCTACGGCCCACCCAAATCAACAGAATTTAAAATTCAGAAAAATATGTGTAATCTAAGATGGACAAAGATCCGCAGAATCCAAAATCCCTTAAAAGAAATGCCTAAAAAATGTAAAATTTAAAAATGTAGAAAACTACTGGGGTCAAGGGGGTTTTAAGAAACGGCCAATATGCAAACATCCATAGTCCACGAAGACTGACAGTCGACCACAGCCCGAAGAGTCAAGTTAGCCGGTGTCCACGTAACACGCTCGTAACCGCGAAGCGTGTAACGCCAAGATCACGTGCCGGCGAGGCAGGAAATCCTAGGCGAGCACTGCGGAGAAAGCAGCGTCGGTCGCGCTCTTCTCGTGTCGGACACGTACATACATACATACATACATACGCAGAACCGTTCCGAACAAGTCAAATGCAAACACGAGCGCGTGCACCGTTCCGGTTTTTTCCGTGCGCTAGCAACCTCGACAGCGCCTGCTGGCTTTCTTTCTTCGCAGAAACGACGAGAGAGGAGAGCGATTCCTGCCCACGGCTTGGAAACTCCTAAAATATCGATTTCAACTTTAAAAACGGCCGTGAAAAACCTTTACATCGATGAAACAATACTAAACCAATGACAAAACATTCCTGTTTCTAATTATTTTTCTATAAAACTATCACTAACGCATTCACGACATTTTCCCGGTCTAAAGGAGTTCAAACACGACAGATTTAGTAGAATCTCGATTATCCGACTCGAAATCAAATCAATAAAGATTTCAGCTCAAGAAAACACTAATGTTTGGATAACAGAGGTTCCACTGCACAGTGGGCCAAGAACCCGGTTTTTGGCGACAAAAAGTCAATTTTTCAAGTTCAATTTATTGAAACAATTTTTGTCTATGCATATAAACTGACAAAATATTATTTATTGCAGACGATTCTGTGATAAGATACAGGGTTCTAAAGAAAAAATCATAAAATTCAAAGTAAAATTGAAAAAGTGTTCCATACCAATTTGGAATATCAGAGAACGTGTTTTAATGGCGGTTTTATATGTGTTAGGAGGTGCACTTCAAGTATAATCCAGTTTTTAGCATTTTTTAATCCATATACAAATAGTGCAAACTTTTAATAATTTAAACATTTTGAAAGGTTTTCAAAAAATACTTGCGTATGTATGCTTGACAGGAGGATTGTTTTACATGAAAATTTAGTCATTAAAGAAACGGAATACATGTATAAGTTTTAGTTGCTAATTTATACAAATTTTAAGAACTAGATGCACGAGATATTCGAGCGTTATGGACGCTCAAGTACTTTTAAACAACATAGAACTAGAATCGGAATATTCAGCATAATATTATTTCTTGTGATATTTTAGCTATATTAAATATGATAAATGCATTTTAATTCAATATGAACGTATTTTTAATTTTGATCAAAAAGAGCGTGTTTCCGGACCATTGAGAGCATTGTTAACACAATTTTTTAAATATTTTTAATGATCTGATAAAAAAATGTTTCCAACAAAAGTTGATCGGTATTGACTTTTCTACAATTGTCAATATAAAAAATTTAAAGAAAAATTAATTTTTATAGAAAATGAAGATCACCTCAATTTTTTAAACGTTAACATATACTTTTTACTTCATAATATTCTAACTGGTGTCGACACAAATTGAACAATCTATAATGACATAACATTAAATCTTGAAATAACATTACACAATAGTTTTGGCTACAAAAACAAATATGATCCAAGTTGTATCATGTTTGGTGTTATTCTAATATGTTTTCCATTTTTTTCGCAGTCTGATCGTAACTGTCTCGAGGCTTCTTGCGGACCGGCAAAGGAAATTTTTTAGCAGCCGGTATCACCGTTATCGCTGTTAGAAAATGTTTAATCCGATGAGCAGATAGTCGGCCCGCTGCTCGACTGTTTGAGCTACTTGGCCCGAGCAAGAAGCTCCGATTAGGCGATCGGATAACGATCAATTAGGGTATCGGTGCTCCACGATAGCTGCTAACCGAATCACTGTCTGCCGTAATCTCTGTCGATTGTCGACGGTTGCTTCGATCTTGTTGGATCTAGTAGTGCGACGATAACGATCGTGACTGTAAGGAAATAAATTGGAGCAGATAGTTGACGTGGACGCAGCTATCAGTGTACACGAGACTGCAGCTGAGTTTAGGGCACGATGTTGGGGGATAGTTTAATATGCTTTAACATGTCCGTTATCAGCGTCGGATGTATGTGACAACCATGATTTCTTTTAATATCTCATAAAGAAAATCGAATTAACGTTGCTGATATTTATAATTATAGCGTGATAGAAATTTTCTGTAACACTGTCTACTGTTATATTATATGTATTTTACAAGAAAATTGCATTTAATAGAATATTGCAAACCGTGAAGGCTATTTTTGAATTAAAATGCTGGTCGCGTAAAGTCTTCGTCGCACGAGAAATAACGATATAACGTACCAAGAAAAAGAGAAGGAAGCAATTACCGGACGGTTAAACGGAAATCCTGCAATTCCAATAATTTGCAAAACAAGTCCAGAAATATAAAACTATGCAAAATCACCGGCTCACGTGCCACGATCCTCGTTGCCTCGCGATAGCATAACCGATGACAAATCACGGAAACGAGTGCATCCAAGGTGCGCTCTTACTTCATCGAATCGCGACGAGTAATCTCGCGATCGTGCCATCCATGACGAGTTCATTAAAACGTGTTTCTCGTTCGTGTCTTAGTGCCCCTCTTCTATCGTCCTTTTTGAATCATCCTGTCCATGATCCGGCTCCTCGGAGCCGAGGCTTACTAACCGATTCATGGGACTTGTCGATCAAGAATGACCGACAAAATGAAAATTTCTAACGCGCATAAAAATTATATTATATTTATATAGATATTTGTATATATTATATTTATATAGATTGGGATTCCCTTCGCCGGAGTGCAAAGGAGCTAGGTCTGATAGGAGGATCGACTCAGAGAAGCGAGTCCAAAAGTACATAAAAGAAGACCGATTTCCAAGGAAAAGTCTTCCGAATGTTTGGCGGGTCTGGGTGCCGAGACGGTTGACATATCCTGCCCTGAAGGACGTCGGCGACCTTGAGCAGCCGGGATCAGGGTCACGGTGTAGGGCAAGGCCCTCAAGGCCGCCGGAACGGCCAGCAGCGGCCGTCACCCGCGAAAAAACCGGGCTATTTTCTTCGGTGCGAGAGTCGAAGCCCTCTTCGGTTCGGCCGTGATCGTAATGGATGAATTACGGAGCACGTCAGGGTCGGCTGGTATCTAGCAGATCCACACGATGATGGTGGTAGTGTGTTGCGGACACGTCCTCGACGGACACCCGATAAAAATCGCGACGCACACCGTTGCGAAACCGGCCGGGCCGCGAGATTCGCCAGATAAACCAGCCCTCGATTCTCTCTCTCCCTTTCTATCTCCCCCCCCCCTCTTTCTCTGTCTCTCTCTCTCCTCCCCCCAACAGACCAATTTCGTAGCGTCCCATTGCGTTCTGTTCTGTTGCGTTAAGAAATCTACGTCGCGACGGAACCGTGTCGTCGCGTGCGACGATAAAACGGACATTGTGTAACCTGATTAATTGGAAGCAACTTGCAGCGCGTGGCCTCCTTATCTAGCTCCCTTAAGCTTTTGCTCGCCGTGTGGGTGAATGATTAATACCGCCGCGTCGCGACGCGATGCGAGGAATCGAATTTAGACAGGGAGTTTTGTTTGCCTAATTTATGTGTCAGTCGGATTATCGCTGTAAGTTTGCCTCGGAATGCTGTTTAATTACGCGTTCGGCGCGTCTACGATTTTAATAGTTTGCGGGATTTATGCATTTTTAGCGTGTTGAGATTTTATATATTTTTTCAGGTGTATGTTTAATGAATTTTCGATTACCGGTGCAATATTTGCCTCGAATAAAAGTGGTTCAATTACCCATTCATGTCCTGATTTTTAAGAGATTTATGGGATTTATGCATTTATAGTATGTATGTAATGATATTTGGTCCCCTCAGGGTTTCAAATCCATTCCACCACCTCTCCCTTTTTACCAATCCTCAACTATCGCCTAATTTCCAATTTCAGTGGGACCTACTTTTTATTAAGGTGGGTTCCGAACCACCTATTTTGCCAACAACACGTGAAACGCACCCAGAGGGTCACTTCCCGGCTTTTTACCGAGCGGTCACCCATCCTAGGTGCGTCCCACGCCCTACGCCGTTTAACTTCGGTGATCGAACGAGAACCGGTATTTTCAGCGAGGCAATGGTCGTTGCCTTATGCATTTATAGTATATACATTGAAATTGTATATGACTTTTTAAAGTTGAAAGTTCGGTGGATTTTAATAGACTATACGAACATTTATCAGATTTGTTCGCAATGTATCATTCGATTATTAATACTCGTCTTGAATGAAAGCGATTAAACTTGCTATGTCTTCGTCGGCCTAGATCTCCACAACGGATCAAGAACTTAGCATTTTACGACCAACGACATTGGAAAGCAAGTATCAGGATGATCCATCTGGGTCTAAAATTAAAATCGCGTGTCATGCGAAGAAAAATAACAATCGTGTCAGCCGACGCTGCAACCCTGTCGACGGATGATCGATAGATCTGCGCAGATCTTCGTCGCTCCTTATCGCAGCAGTATCGAATTGCGACACGGGACGGAGGATGCCTGTCAGGGAAACGTGTTCGTTGTTTCGCCTCTGTGATCTAATTTACCTCGATCGGTTATAATTACGAACACCTCTATACTCTATAATATTGCAGGCAATAAGTCACTATGTTAGTAGTGATATCGTGATCGAGGGTTGCAACGTGAAACGAGATTTCGGGAGTCAGAAAGTAGGCCAACGGAGCACGTGGAGTATACTCGACCGAGTTCGAGGTCGGCCATTATGTAACGCGGATATTAGCTATTATTTACGTGGTTCTGGTACCGGGCCAGACTTTAAACTCGCTGGACCTCGAAATATAGTGACGCGGAGACTCGACCTCTTCGTTCGGCGTCCGCAATGATTTCTGAGAAGAATTAACCCATTGCAGTCAGAACTTATGGAGAGATAGCTCGTCGTTGGCTTTCGTGCATCGTGCTTCACGATTACGGCCAATCTATCGAATTTATTCTAACAGCTTATTGTGTAACTTGTCGCTCTGCTACGAGATAAGCATCCGTCGATATTTTGTAATCTGTCTGACCGTAATAACGCGGACAGTGCTGCAGCACCACAGAATTGTATGTACATTTTAATTGAGAATATAAAATTGATAAAATTGAATCTGATTGTGGACGAGATGAATAAGTCAGGCTTGGAGAAATCACCGAGGAAATGCTTCGTTTCTTCATCGAATTAAATGTGGAACTTCTATTTCGTACAATTGACTTGGACAATTTTTATTTTGCATGAAAAATCCACAGTCTGGTAATAGATTAAATATTGTGTATTACCGATTGTATCTAGAACTAGAAAAACATCATAAGCGCCTTTCGGACCTGTCACAAAATAAAAAAAAAATCAGTACAAACGATTCTCGAGAAACTGAAAATTCTCGATTTTCACCGAACAATGAACCAGGTCGTTCAAATTGTAAAAAAATGGTAATGGGAGCCGGTAACGCACCCCCCGCAACAAGATTTGCCGAGGTTAGGGGAGCACAAAGGTGCATACGTCGGACAATTGATCGAGCAGGCAGGAAATCGATCGGAAGAGGACCGCTAGATCCTTGTCCTCGTGTAGATCGTTCAGCCGGAAGCCACTCTCTCCCGTTTTCATTTTAACGGGGGTGGTTTTTACCCCGTGACCTCGATATTCCCCATTCTCGAGTCTTCTTCCGTATCTTCCATTCTTCTCTCCCTTCGCATCGAACATATGGAACTTCCTCTTTCTCCGCTTTCAGTATTCATATTTTTTTCCATCGCCACGGTGCCGGTTTCCAAAAGGAATTATGTAAAGGATGCTATTTTCGGCAGCGTCCCGTTGCAACGGTTAACGCTCGCGACGGATTTCGCGTGTCTTAACGCCGCGATTAGGCTCGTTGATCCGCAGCTGCGTGACCTATCTGCCATCAGAGGTAGACAGAAATTATTTCTGTACGAGAACGATGGACGAATTGCGCCGTAATCCTGCTTCCCTGGAAAATTTCGTTATCGCGACACGTGGAACTGTTTGTTTTTTACCGCTGCGACGCCATTTCGTCTGTGTATGTATAATAATTATACTGTGTTCTGTGATCTGTGTACGTATAACATTATACGATATTTTAAGAAGTATTACGTTTATTAAATTGCTGACTATTTTTAATAAATGTCGGAGAGCATATTATAATAAAACAAATAAAAATTCAAGCAAAAAAGAAATGTTTAAAATCTGTCTATTTTACACTTCAGACTGGAGGCAAAGTAGAATCTGCAGGACCCAGCATCACTACCGTTTCGACACCTGACTAAAGTGCACTCGGACCCATTTGCGGTCGTAGGACTCGTTCCACGGGGCCCGTTCGTGTTCATTTCAACTCTGACGCTCCGTTGTATCCCGTTCCGTCGAGCGAATTTCACGCGACCTCGAGGAAGCGTGATCATGGGCGCGAAGAACGAAGTACGCGAGAAGAAAAGAGAACGGGAAAAAAGGGTCCTGACGGACCGCTGGGGATCGTAAACCGATGATTGACGACTATTAAATCATTTTTATAGGCGGGCCCGACGCTTCCCGACAATCGAATCGTCGAAAAAGAACGCGGGACAGCCACGAATGTGGTGCGAGGTACCGTAACGGGCGTTTATTTGGCCGCGTGCGACTCGGTAATCGACCGTTTCCCGTCTCGTCTCGTCTCGTCTCGACCAGTTGGTGTCGCAATCGCTGCGATAAAAATTACTAGAACGATAAAAAAAGAACGCGACCGATCCGCGTGAGCCGATCAATGCGTCCACGTGCGCCTACACACCCGTTATCCAATCGGTCGTGTCACGATTCGACGTTCCTCGTTCCTTCTTCGCCTGCGAGCCCTGAAGATCGAGCTGTAGACCGTGCACCGTGAACACGATGCCTCGAATTACGATCCGTTATTCAATTATTTGCGTGAAACGACCCTGAAATTCGGCGGCTCGTACGGATCAACGCGGCGCACTTTCTGCAATTGGGCAACAATTGTGCGAGCCGTTCTTCAGGTTCTAGAATTAGACCTCGTAGCGTTATCAACGATCTATTCTACTTGGCTACACGTGCGATAAGTGCTGAGAAATTTTTGTAATATAATTCAAGTAGCAAAAAATTCGGTAGTCCTGAAGCGTTGTTTGTAATGTAGTCGTATCCTGCAATGGAAACGGAAAACGTGAATAATTTTGTATAATGATTCGCATGCCTATAATACACGGTAGATCATTTACGGTATACTCACAGCTACTCCTAATAAATCAACGAATTCTACCGAAAGAATGAGTCTACACAAGTTAATAAAATATTCAACGAATGACGCATACATTATCGATGACGAGAGAGCGCATACAGCGTAAAAACAAAACTGCGTCAGTGGAAACGCTATTGAATCAGTGAATCGGTTGATGGTAATTATAATTAACGGTACCAGTAATAAGAATTCCCGCTAGCGTTCATTGGCAAGAGCAACGGTCTTCAAGTCCATAAGAAAGGATCGAAGCAAGGGATATCGTCGATTCCTTTGAATTTCATCGCTCAAATGACGAAATCGACGGTTTATCACCTCGCGGCTCACGTCATCGCGATTCAAGTCGCGGAAAAAATGGCCGGCAGTGGTGTTTCCATGCTTGTTTCCCTTTCGCCGGTTTGCGTAACTGGCCCTGAATCATCGAGGGCAGAAATTTATAGGAAATCCGCGGAGCTCTCGAGTTTGCGACATTTCCGCGACCGTTCTCATTCTCTCTCTTTTTTTTCTGTTTCTCTATCGATCTCTGTATATCTTACCAAGACGGGTTGTCGCGTCGTGTCGATAGCGACCGATAAACAAACAGTCGGATTGCGTCGAACTCGACGCGCATGCGATTTGCATAGAAAGGAGCGAGGGATTGCGGAAACACGACTATACGGGGGGAGACGGTCATCCCATCCCCATTTCAAGGCTATCTTTAACGACACAACTACCGAGCCCTAAACAAGGCCGAAGTCTATTCTTTTATAATAACAACAAAATTTATTCAGATTTCATAAGATTATCATGGCGACATTTACTTTAATGATGAATTACACTGAAAAAATTCTCAAGAAAATATTTTTATAACTTTACTACCATGGGTGTCGAGACACAGATATAAAATTTTTTAAATTTTGTGAACAACTCCACTGTCCGAGAGTTAGTCTTAAATCACAATGAGACTAAGGTCGCCTACGTGTTTATGAAAAATCTTTTCGTGGAAAAATTTCTTTTACCGTGGATCCGAGTTATGTGTGGCGGAAAGTGAGCATGATCGAAGGACAAAGAGGAAATGGCGGGACAAGGAGAGATTTCGCCGGAATAAGGTGGAGGGAAGTAAGACGAGGCGAGAGAAGAGAGGAGAGTAGAGGAGACGAGACGAGGCGGCGTTAAGTGTGTCGTGGTGAAGCGGTACACGCGACGGATCCTCTGTCATAATATGTAGTTTCACAATGGCGGCTATCGAGGGCAGAACACCGTTAGTTCCTTCGTTGCTGGTACCGTGTTACCCAGAGCCGGGAGCCGGCTGGCTCTGCTAACGTAGCCAGCAAGAAATCGTTTCGTCCCGCCATCCCCTCTGCTCCCAGGACGTCTGCTTCTCCTCCTCTTCTTCTTCTTCTTCTGCTACTGCTTCTACTTCTTCTTCTTCTTCTTCCTCTTCTTCTGCTTCTCGATCGTCTCCACGGTAGCCTGTCACGTTTGCCGATAACGTTACCGATCCGCGGGAAACGCCTCTGTCCTCGACATGTTGCATGAATTGCAACAACCTGGAGCCATAGACATTTCATCAGACAAATATTTTTGTAAGGAATATTGCTATCATAATATCGGTTCACTATCGTAATATCAATTGCATGAAATATTCACAGTAGAAAATAGTGTATTCAGCGATTCCTATGTTGGAGAAACAATTTGATTTGTAGAAGGTTCCTTGAATAAAAATATTTCTGTACCTCGGTTTGCATAACGACAGTTATTTGTCATACACCGAGCAATTGTAATGAATCTACAAAAGTCGAATGGAGCAGGGAGCGAGGGAGAGGGGGAGAGAGAGAACTATCGTTGGGTTAGGTATAACGGTAGCCAATTTACGCTGCTCGAATTAAGAGAGCGCCTAAAAAGATTCATCGAGGATCTGCACTCGACACGATTTCCTTCGGCAAACAACTCCCTTTCCCCATTGATTTTTCTATTTTTCCCCATTTAATTGAGTCGGAGCACAAGGATCCTCTTGACCCGCCCGAAAAGGATGCTTTCCCTCTCCCCGTAGATCGAAGTTTATCGATACGACGCGACGCGACGCAACGCCACGCGACGAGGCGAATTACTCGATAAATGGCGGCCTGCACTCTGAATGCATTACCGGGAGCCGCGGTTGCCATTAACCTAGAATATAATACAACCATTAACCGATGATCAATGACGGTGGGGAGAGCCGGTAACGGAGTATTTTGATCGAGGTCCTTTCGAACGGTGACCCAGTTCGTCCGGTTTTCTACTCGTGTGCGCGCGATCGTTTATCGAGACACGGGACTCCACACCGGAAGTCGTTGAAAGGGAAAGATGCCTCGGAGGAATATCGAAAATAATTAATCTTTTTGTGTCGCTCGGTTGCCTGGCCGGTTCAATTACGGATCGAATGGGGATCAATAGGCTTCTCGAACCCTCGTACCAGAGCGGTGGCGCGGCGTCTCGGTATTCTTGTTATACCGATAATAAGCGGTTCGAGTGCCGAACCCGGAACAATCACATGCAAAACGCGTTGTTTATCACTTTATTACTTTATCAACTTCTCAAACTCATCCTAGAAGAGTTCATCGCCTCGGGCATTTGCAAATGCTAATTAATTGGTAGGACCGAGGACTTTGAGGTTTAATTCCGTTTTTTTCTTGTGCATCTTGTACAGTGTATCGTGCTAGGGACAATGATTAGTAGAACACGGATTTTATACATTCGTGTAAAAATTGAGTAGGTGAAATTTCAAATGATAGGAAAATTAAAAGAATTTCATTTTATTTATTAGATTACAATCATAAGAGAAAACATTTCTTTAAATCACAACTAAAAGTATATAGGAATGTCTCAAAGAATGAAACAAATGTTTATACAACTTCTGTTAATTGCAATCGAGATAGAAAATGTTGATTTTACATGAAGATCCGCAGTGTAATGACGATCTTCAACGCGATTTTGGTTCCTGGGCCGAATTCTCGAGAGAGCGGATGAAAGCCTCGTTATCGGACCTCGTCCAACGCAGCCTCGCTAAGGTTAACGACACCCAGCACCGGGCGGTCCGTTCTGGACGCATCCAGGATGTCCGCGACGCGATAGAGACGTCGCCGTCGTATCCTGGCCAGTCTGCTCTCGCTGGTTCCACCGTATCGCCGTTTCTTTTTTCGACACGATAGAAGATAGCGTGTAATCGTGTCGCGATATTCGGCGTTAGAGCGAGGCGAGTCACGTGGCGAGCACGTTATCTCTCGCGCGGTTCTCTCTCCTCTCCTCTCTCTTTCTCTCTGTCGTACCTCTCACCGCTCCGCTTGTGAATGAATCTCGGGGCTGAATTCGGATTACGTGGGCGTGCCGCGACCGAAATAACGTCGTCTGAAACGAAACAAGGTTCTTCGCCGCTCCGGAAACACCTCGGCTCTGGTCTCTGCTTTTTCTTTCTTACATCCGAAATGAAAGTACACTCTCTTGCACATTTCTTTCGAAAATTCATTTTTACCCCATTAATGCTTCAAACGTTTGACGTTTGATCGATTATTAAAATAGGGACTCGAAAAGGTATTTCAGAATGTTTGTACATTGTAGATTTTCGTACGCATACCTTATCGATTTTGTCCCAGAAAGTTGTTCAACAAGAAAGTTCAGGAGTCGAAGACTCGGAGGTATACACAGGCGTGTAGCACCGGCCGTTATTACACCGATCCGGGCTTAACGATTTCACCGGGTGTGTTTTCGTGGCGCGTACGGGTTCCGAGAAAAGAAGTAGCGCTCGGTTGAAAGAGCATTCCGCGTGAACGTAACCGGTGTCCGTGTGTACAAAGAGAGTATAATACACACGGCGTATGTACATATACATATAGCGTGGTATAGTGTAGCATAGTATGCAGAGGGCGTGCGTGAGCGCGTGAACGCGTGGCTGACTCGGAGCGCGTTAAGCGGAAACGTAAAGTTAGTTAAGTAGCGTAATGTACGGTTGCCACGGCGAAGGACCGGGTTCATCGACCACTTTCTCTGGCCCCGATCCTCTTGCCCGCGGCTCAAATTGCCAATCGTGTTTTTTTTCTTTCGGCCCGTTTTGCGGCCAGAGGTCGTCGGAACCGTGCGGCGAGCCTAAAACCAGCTGCGTGCCTAAATCGAGGCGCGAATCGACCACTCGTCGCGCATCCTCAACGATTTTTCTTTCATCAATATTTCATAACCTTGGTTTCTCCAAGGTTATGAAATATTGATAACTTTGCGGTACGTTGTCTTGTACGTATATTACACAGGAGATCTAATATTATTTTATTTATTATTTGTTATAATCGAAATTATTAAAGAAAAGCATACATAATAGAACGATCATATAATTTACATGCAAATAGAATCATTAATATCATTGTAAACCACAACAACCATTGACAACTCGTTAAATTAAACGCTTGAACAGCGGCCATCTTGTTAATCCTCGTACACTCCTCAACTCAGAAACAAACCTCCATTCACAATCGTACAATTAACTGCAACAACAATAAATCGGTAGACGTAAATTCCATGTAAATCCTTCCTTGAACCAATTCTGAAATTATGTTTAAATCGAACGCATGAACCACAAATAAAACGGTAACTGGAGCACCGCACGAGGGTTAACAATCACGAGGCTGGCTACGAGTCTCGCGAGCTATTTCAGAATGAGGAAAAAATACACGGAGTCGTTTTTAATGAATCGCGAATCGGTTTTACGTTCGGATAGCCAGCCGCGCGAAGGATGGGATTACGTGTCGCGTTAAAATTGGAAGCTGAAAAAAGCAGGAATTCACGTGGACCCGTGTGGCACCGATCGCCTGCTCATTTCGAAGGTTGAGCCTCACGAGGCATCTACACGAGCGTGGCTCGTTTATTTCTGTCCCGGCACCCTCTTTCCTGTGCCGGTAGAGGCTCCCCTTCGTCATCTTCGCGTCCCTGTTCGTCCTATATGCTTCGAGGGTTGGCCATCTCCCTCCTTCCGTTATGCCCGCTACTGGCTGAGCTTATGCCTTGCTATACGTTGTTTGCGTCATCCTCTACTCCCGCCCGTAACCTTCCTCAATACCGTTCCGCTGGAAAGGATCGACGGTGTCCCGCTCGAAAACTTTTTCTCTCGTTTCCTCTCGCGCCTATCCGCTTGTCTAGCCCTGGTCACGTTCCTCTTCGCTCGACACCAAAATCAACCATTTTTTCAGCTCTTCAAGGACAAGGTTTCTTAAGAAATTTTTCACTCTAGTTTTTACTTAAGCAATTCTCATTTCTCGCCGAACCCTTTTTACATCGATTAAAGATATCAAATCTTCACTGTCACTTTTTTATTTCTCAAGATTCTGAGAAACCGTACGATTTTCCGATACCCCTAACCTTACTCGATAACAATAAAATAGCAATTTTCAATTAAAAAAATGTTTTGAAAACATTTTCAGCGCCCTCATACACCACCCCAAACACCTAAAATAAATTCAGCTCCATCTTCTCATACAAATATATTTACAAATCTCGAAGAAAAAATCCGTTCGACTCCAAACTTTTTCTGCGAGTACTTCGTACTGTCAGAATGACACAGTAAAAAAAATGAAAAAATTCTGTCAAACTATCGCGCTGCGAAAAATTCGGAAAACTGATGTCCCAAGGGGATGGAGCGATAAGCGATTTTAAAAGCATGACGACCGTGTTCAAACCTCTATCCGGGGATGCAAGTTTAATGCGTGGACGCGCACCTATGGCCACGGGTCTCGGGAAAGTGGAGCACCAGCGTCACGACGGCCATCTTTATAATGGCCACTCGGGGAAAAATGTCTCGGGTGAAAAGGAAGAGGGTCAGGAAAGAAGATCGTCGATCGATAACGCGGCCGTAACCGAGGCGAGATGAGATAGCCGGCATTCCTCGGGAAACCGTTAAAAGGTGTTCAGGGATCGCTGCGCCCGAACGGTAGCGTTTTCTGGCTCCGTTTCGGTGGCCATTGTCTCGGACACCGAATTACAGAATGCTGCTCGGCTGTATACTGCGATTCTTTCTAGAGACCTACCCTAACGGAATAATTATCCCTTGAATCGGTCCTGGCCAAATGAGATTTATTTCTACTTGCGATGTTTATTTGAGCAGGGAAATTGTGTATCTGAATTTGAAAGTCAATTTTTATCCGTTCATGCTCGTCTGATGTTATCACAATTTTATTGAGATTTCCTACGGAACCCAAACAAATCAAATTAATAACGACTGCAATCATCACGTAACACTACTTTCCATTAAACCAATTTCGATCTTATAACCAATTTGTTTACGATTTATGTTCCGGCAATTAACATGTTAATTGTTACTATAAAAATAGGTGACCAGCTGTGCGAGTTACTAAAGAATCGAGTCACAGTTGAACTAAACAGCTTTGATATGAAAGAGCTATAAAATTCTGGAAAAGAAATGCGAACTTTGAAATTGAAGTTTGAAATTTTCGATGTATTAATCGTTAAAATCGAGTATCGAATGGTTTCATTCGATTGTGAAACGGCCGTTTCGCGAATATATACCGTGAAACATTATTGCCCAGCCGGATTATGGCTCTCCATTAGTAACAAGCGGATTACAGTCGATCGAAGTGCGACAAATGCTCGCCGGCGCGGCGTTGTGGAAGTAGCATAACAGCGGGACACGTAACGCTCGAACCTCGGCGAAGTTTATAATGACGCAATAAACAACGGCCGGATTATAGTTCGCCGGTCGGGAATAATGTATAATAGCGTTCCTAGGTGGACGAGTGCAAAAGGAAAGCAGTTAAATGTCACGGAGAATAGAAAATATAAATTCTCGTGGAAACACGTCAGCACGTGTTCGTGTTTGCAACCTGATCGGCGTTAATGCGATCGACTATGGCGTTCGTGCTGTCCCAGCGATAGTTGGCGATATCATGCTACGCTACAGGAGCGGTGCGATTGCTAAAGGTCAATGGAACGGCTCCTTTAACGATTCCTAAATCATCCTTCGATCGAAAATTGCGATCTTCAATTAATTTTCCTCGTCTAATTCCTCCATCTTGCGTTTACACAAATGTACTTGTGGCAAAATATAAATAGGCAATTGAGTAATCTGTTTTAAAGATGAGTTATATGAAATTTATTTAAATGTTTTCAGGCTGAAAAGTTACTCGAGCATCTCCTAAATCATTCTACATTAGAAAATTACAATATAAATTGAATGATTTACTATTGAAAGGTTACCGAACAAATTCTTTCTCTTAAGAAGCAAAAGCTCTTTCAGCAAAAATTTTCATTTCAATTCAATAAGACAAGTACTACCAAATGACTGATTATTTTCGCAAACAGGTAGTAGGCAATTGTAAAATTCTAAAAAAAATCATAATATAAATTGAACGATATTATTTTGTTTAAAATTTTCCAACGAACAATCGGTTCGCAAAATATCGTTTCCGAAGCGTCAGGAAAATCGTCACCAGAATGATTTCCCGGCACTTTTCGATCTATCGGCCATCTTTTCGAGATCGAGACGCATTCATCCGGCTAGATCGGGTTCAAGCCGCGAGCGGAAAGTTGAATGACCGCGTTGCATCAGCGAGCCAACCCCAGTCCGCCGTTACGATTTACTTTATTGTTACATCATCCTCGTAATAATTCATCCCGGCGACTTTTTGCGTGCGCGCACACGATCAATGGACACCGGCAATTGTTAGGGTATTACACGGTACGCGGACGAAGTGGGGGGTCGAAGAAGGGAATCGAAATCACTTAGTGTGGGGCGACGAGGCAACGACACGCGAGAATTATTCGCGTAACGATTAGTAGACGAATTTACGGCCGCTCGTAAAAGTCCCGGTGAATGAGTTGCGAAGCCTCGTAAACCTGCGAACGCGTGTCCCGCCGCGCCGCGTCGTTTCATGCACGGCAATAATTAGTACATAGGTAGTTTTCGAAAAGAAAGTGAATCGGGACAGTGTTTCACCCTCCAGAAGGTAGGCATTTTCGGCAATATTTGTTTAAGAAATAGCAGGAAATTTTTACTATAATTTTAGTAGATTTTCAGGGAATCTGCTTGAATTGAAATTTAAATCGTTAATCGACATATTTAAATTGAAATTTAAATCGTTAACCGACATATCTAAATGGAAATTTAAATTGTAACGGACATATTTAAATTGAAATTTCAATAGTCGTATACAATTTCACGTGTTGACATTCAAATTTAAGTTCAAGTTCAAGACGTTTTCAGTTGAAGTTCCAGTTTCACTAGTTAGTTTCATGATTGAGTCTATGTGTATTGAAATTTCAACGGTCATTTTGACTTCTAATCCAGCCGTCGAAAACCAAATTCAACTTCAATTGTCTTATTCGAAATAATAAGTTATAAATTTTCACAGTTGCAGTTCAACTTTACCTTGAAACACAAATTCCAACGGTCAAATAAAGCTTGAAATTTCAACGGTCACATTCGAATTCAAACGTGAACGAACGCATTCAAATTCAAATCTGACGAATAAAGTTCAAATTGAACTTCTAGGAACATAGTTTTCGAAAAGGATGATCGATCGTGATCTAAGAGGGCGTGTAACGGGACAGTTTCGCTTGTAATCCGCAAGGTTCGCGAGTCCATTCCACCGACCTGTTTGAAATTGCCGAGCGCCGGTGATTCGTGACGCATAAATCTCGATTGCATAAGAAGCATTGCCCGTGACACACGCGAATTAAGCGATCCAGAGTCAACGGCGGCCGCTTTTAATCGCGATGGCGCAACAACAACGCGTAGAATGGGTGTGCTAGGTATTTCTACTATTTTTACGCGGGTCGCCCCGGTCTCGATTCGATCAAGAGATCGTACGATGGCGCCTGTGGCAGTGGCGGCGGCGGCGGCGGATCTGTTTCAGAGCCGGCAATTGCTCGCTAATAACATAATAGCGTTAATAGGAGCCAGGACGACCCGGTTACAGAATGCGAGGGAAAGAGAGAGAGAGAGAGAGAACTCGAGTGTTTGCGCGAATCCAACCGGAAACCGGAGTTCATCGGCCATTCGAATCGATAATTGACTCGTTGTCTCCGAACGCGGGCCCGATCGGGCCACCTACGAACAAATTTTTTCTTTACGTTTCTTCGTTAATCATCTATCTCCTAACTACACTCGTTGTAGGCTGCGGATTTTATGTATTTATGAGAAATAATTTAAAAAAAAAAAATTAAAATATGGATGTATTTTTTTAATTTATTGAGGACGTTGGAGAAGAAAGGAAATTTTTACTTCTTTTCTGTTTCTTGCTGTCGATTCAGATAATTTTTCTTTGCATAAAGATCTAATGTTCATCTTTCTTTTTCATATATTGATTTTTGGATCGTTTACTTATTGTTTGTTGCGTGTTTAAACAAACTATCGGAAATATTACTAGAATTTTTTCAGCTTTTTCTGAATCCTTTTATCCACTGAAAAATACGTGAAACACGATCGATCCTGGGTAGGGTTTGAAGTTGTCAAAAGACGATTATAGAATGCGAGTACATATAGCTTTTCTCTAATGCCGTATGATTGTCGAGAAGCTTACTAAAAGATTTTGAGAGACGAAGGGAAACGGAGTCAACGGAGAAAGTTGACCATTGCGGTCCCCGAACGAGAACGATAACAGGATGGTTAGAAGTCTTTGGCCCCTCGGCTCGTTATCGGTGCGAGTATTACTGGCGACAGCCGGGGGGTGGGGGGTGGGGGTGAGGGACTGTTTATTTTCCGTGGAGATTGGAGGTCCGTGGAATTTTTTATCGAACAGCTGGAAACGAGCTACACAGAGTGGAGGTTTTCGCTGGAAGTTCACGAAAAATGCTCGACGGGGAACATCAATTTTCGCCGCACCTTCCTCACCCCGGAAGAAGAGAAATAATTACTTGTCCTCGGCAGATGTTCAAAAATGCCGTCAGTCACCCCCGCCGTTCCTCCATTAGTTATTCTCGTCCTGTCGACATCGTTCAACCCCCTGTTTCACCGTGAAAATTATGGCCGTGGTGTTCCGGGTTTCCGGCGACGGGATTTCGTTAATATCGTTTTCACGCCTTGGCTCGGTCTTCTAGATCCAGGAACGTTTACGTGCTGGCAAACCCATAAAAAACCCAATGGAACTTTTACTAGATGAAATACAGTGTCTTGCTTTCGAGACTATTTTATGTAAAATCATAAAAAATTTTGGTCAATTCCTTGATCTCTCATCGGTAATTGGTAATGCATTTGTTGAAATTGTTAGAAATATAAAATATCTGAGAGACAGTATTCAATCGAATGTTTCGAATCACCAGAACGGCTAGATTAATTAGGGAGATCACCGGTTGAGAACATAGAAATGATGAACTTCCGAAGAACAATGCTCCTTAAATAAATTTTTCGTGCCGTCAGAGTCATTAAATTAATCAGAGAACAGCAGCTAGAAAGTAATTAGCGTAGTACAAAGAGAAAATCCGTTTACACTTGTCAGTCACAGACGCTTCTCTGAAATTTACGATCATTTTTCAAAGACTCCACTTTTATCGTTGAAAATGGAACATCAAATAAAATGGTCAGAAGTAAAAGAAGATGAAGACGCAGTAGAAATTTCCGATCTACGATCGGAGTCACCAGCAGGATCTCTCACAGCCAGTGATAGAAATCGCGAGAAAAGTGGCGTGACAATGCGGTAATTGAAAACATCGGCGCAAAACCGCTTGTCCCTGATAGCTAACGACACTGTTTTCGCCACGGTTCATTGGCCACGATACTTTTACAATCGAACGGACGCGAGGCGCGAAAGCGAGGCCGTTGTGTCTCGCGTAATTATCCGGCGCGCGTTTCACGCGACCTTATCAGCACAGCCAGAAACTGCAATTCCTCCATTCCCGTCGTAGTTTCGACCGCCATCTTCCCTCCTGGACCCCTGGAACTCGCCCTTCCAACCTGCAAACAATCCACCATTAAATCATTTCGTTCAGACACTTAAATTCTCTTCAGAATTCACTTAAACTAACCATTTTGTGGTCGAAGGTTCTTACAACAAAATTTAGTTAGATGTTCACAGAAGAAAAATATTCTATTTGTATCCCACAATATTTTCTACAATTCTACGGTTTCGAGTTAATTTTTATACGATATACAGGATGTCCCAAAAAATTTCGTACTTCCTTGGCAGGGGTAGCTCCGAAGGTCGAGGTTGAAGTAACTTTTTTCTTTACAAAAATGTTCTCCGCGGCTTTGTTAAAGAGTTATTAAAGAAGAATACGGATCGATCATAGCGCGGCAACAGCGAACGAATTCCGGCTCGGCCAATGCCAACGTCACGGACAACGGAAACCTCGTTCCCATTGGTCCGAAAACTTCAAATGTCCTTGGGAACCACCGATTTCAAGGAAGTACAACATCTTTGGTACACCTTGTATACTATAATTCTCGAAATGAAACCTCGATGAATTGAAAACAGAACTTTTGAATTTAAGAAAGTATAGAATGTCCGAGACTGTTTCTTCACCATAACGTGCTAATTCTAGTTGGTAGGAATGTTTGGAGCGTGTAATAGCGATTGAAGTACATAAGAACGATTTAACGCAGATGCACGTAGTACGTGCAAACGATCCGCAGGCGGTCACAGGACCGTGTGCTCGATAGCGAGTTTCCTGCTTTTTGTTTTTCGCGATGCGATCGCTGAACAAAACGCGCGGGAAACCGGTTACGAAAACGGGGAAAACAATCGGTCGAGGGATTCGCCAAGAAGAAAATACGTGTTCTCGACACCGGCGTGTCACGAGCCACGTTCAAGTTTCAAGTACATGTAACGCGGTGCCTCGCCGTTCCGCTTTCTTAGCCTTCCGGGCCATTCCCACCTTTTGCAGTTGCAGTTTCTAGAGCAGCGCGCCTGCACGAACCGTTCATTCAGTTGCAATAATTGCGGTTCCTCGATTACCGATTTACTCCTACCAGTTTTGTCAAATTACCGAGAAACATCTCGCACAACTTACTGCTCGAACCTCTATATCCTTCCATCTAATTCTTAAACGGGGGAAGCAGCGTTTATTGTTCCAGTGAACGTAACTTTAATGTAGTCTTCAATCCTCAGTTTGTCTGATAGACTGTGGGTTTTATACATTTATAGCAAGCTTAATGAAATTTTAAATTGCATAGAAGATTAACAAAATGTAAAGATGTCAATAAAATTATTTTTTGTCTATAAATATCGCATTTAGTTTCTACTGCAATCTATGCAGTCAATTTTTATTTTACCTAAAAATCCGTAGTCATCAAGTTTAATGGAAATTGTTCCGGATGCCATGTCTTTAAAATTTGAGTCTTCAGTGTAGACTTCTATAGTTCGGAAGAATCGTTCGACAAACGTCACTGTTACGACATAGGCAACAATCCTGACGATCTCCGAGGTCCGCGCAGAGGTTCGACAGCTACCTGGGTCGCTTAGGGTCATTAAACGGCGATTGGTTTTCGACATCGGACGATTCGACAGGAATTTTGCCGATTCAGGGTCCTGTCGCAAGTGTAGCCACCGCGGGGAACACGGTGTTCGTTAGGTTACACGAACGGGGTCAACGACTTTCTCCGGTTACCTGCGCGTGACACTGTCACTGAAACTGCCGGCCGATTTGCAATTTCCAGAGAGCCTCTCCCCCTACCAGAAGCCTTTCTCCTGCTCCTCGGGAAATGATGATCGGGGGCATTGAGAAGAAAGTGTTTCCGAAGCCGACAATTTGGATAGAATGCGCGGTTTTTCTCGATGCAATCATCACCGTTCTTTTTCTGGCCGGACAAATGCTCAGAAAATTGTTTTGTTCATTTGTTAATGGACTTGGTTGATGGTGAAAACTACTTTTATAATCTTTGTAAATTTTGTTCGTTACAGAATTCCCGAAATAGCTTGGCGTCCATCAAATTTATCACCAACATTACAGCATCCTGAGCCTCTAGTCACAATCGAAGCGTCCTGACAATCTGAGCGTCCTATCTCCTATCACCAGGCTCGCCTCGAGCAGAGCGGTCAGAAAAGAATCGCGATTCGAGAGCGTATCGCCGCGCCGGCGAAGAGGATGCAAGAGGGAGAGAGAGAGAGAGAGAGAAAGAGAGAGAGAGAGAGAGAGAGAGAGAGAGAGAGAGAGAAAGAGAGACTTTCGAATGTTCGAATGCACTTGCTGCGGAAACTTTCTTCGTGGACGGGAGAGCTCGAGAAAGCAACTTGCTCCGTCGCAGCCGCATTTCATAACTGCTTAACGTTCCGTAACCAAGCGAGCCGAGCAGCGGCTACACAACGGACGAGAACGCGAATTCTCGTGAAGCGCCAACCGGCCCCCGTCATATCTGCGATAATCTGCTGGCCACGCGCGTAACAGATGCGTGTAACACGCGTCGGCCACGCGAGTTGCGTGGAGCGACACGTGAACCGCGAAAAATCGTTTATCGGACCGATTCCGGGCAATCGTGCGCGAATCGGCGGTGATCTATCAACTTTGATCGATCCCCTTGCTTTCACCCACTCTGGTAACTCCCTCTCAGTTCAAGAAGCTATGATCTCGAAATTGCTGCGTAGTTTGCTAAAAAGTTCGATTTTTGTAGACAGTAGAATCGAAATTGCTCTGATACGTGTTTCATGTGCAAAAACAGTGAAATCAATGCAAGAATCTATAAATTATTTTACAAATAAGTAAAAATGTAATACTGTAGCTAAGTGTAAGTAATCATCCGAACATCCATGTCTCGCCGATTAGTGCCGATAGTCGAGCTTCTACTTTATCGTGAATTAAATAAACCAGTAAATACAATTAGAACTGCGCCGTGTTTGGTCTAATTTTAACCTGAAAAATGTCCTCAGTATGTTGATGAAAATTTCACAAAAAATAATTAAAACCAAATATTTGGTTTATTCGCTTCGCATTTCAAGACATTGGTATATCCGTGAGATATAAAATTTTGATTTTTTTAAATTTATACGAGTGAAATATGTAGCTACATATATATAATCATGAGTCTATTAACGCGAGTCTGTTTTGCCAGTCCAAATAAATTTTTTAAATGAAAGTAATCGATGATAAACGTGTTAATGCAGCAACCTAGCAGTTTTGAGACCCGTTTCGCCGCGCTTTCCACGGGGAACAGGTTGCAGCCGAACCGCGGGCCTCGTAAGTTCCTCTCGCAAAAGTGAAAGATACCACTTCCGATACGAGGAAGCAATTTCGCCGGCGGTTTTCTCCGGCGGCGGCGGCGGCGGCGGTGGTGGCGCCGACGGCGGCTATCCATGCGATCTATGCCAGACGCACATCGGCCATATTGCGCCCCGGCATTAATTTCTACTTATTAGCCGAAGCTAAGATCTTCTCCTTCTTGTTGCTTTTTTATCGCGACAGCGTTGAATTAACGAGGCTAATTACGTTAACGCCGATAGCCTGTGGAAAACAAAGCCCGATAACCGTCCAATGCCATGGACCGGTCGACTGAACGACGTCGTAAACCATCCCCCTCCACGAAAAACAGTCGCAGTTCCGAAGCCGGCGCCGCCTTTGTCAGGTTTTTGCGGTTCTCGTTGACGATTCGCGGTTCCCTCCGTCCTCCTTTCTTCGTTTTATCTACCGTAACTGGAGCGTTCAGCGTTGTTTGTGGGTCAATGCTTCGGAATCCTTGTATTCGAATCGTCAATCGTTCGATATCTCAACCGAGTACACGTAGATTAGCGTTGTTCGGAAACAGGATCATACATGGGCCCGATTGCGCGCTTATACCAAGGGCTGGCAACCATTTTGCGATTTTCTTCCGATTTGCTCCATACATATAGTACGTATAAAGCAAGCGGGCTATTCGTCGAGCTCTTCCCAATTTCTCTGCGTTGACAAATTCACTTGTAAACAAAATGGAGAATTCGTGCTGGTCTCCAGCTCTTGTTTGACCATTATTAACACACTCGTTTACTTCACGAGTGCATAAAGCATGCTCTTCGTCGACTTGACAAATAGTAATAGGAGGAGGGAAGCCGGTCGCTCTGCTAATTATAGAAGAATCGTGCTCATTTACCACGAATATTAGGAGCCTGAGACACCTAGAATAGTTAGAACACATGGTATCCTCTTCATCATTATTACAGAGGGGTGTTACCCTCTTCTTCGACCAGAACCCTACACGTTTCTTCACGTATATTCGTTCAGAACACATTAAGAGGCTTCTAACATACAAAGTATACTAAATCATGAACCCCAATATGTACATAGTATGTATTCTTTTATAAACTTACTTTTATAACCTACACGTTAAAATTCGTTTATAAATTTGGACTTGTAAATAATTCCGATTTTCATTTCTGGGAGAGTAATTCTCCCGAAGAAATTATAATTTTTACAAGAACTCGCAGACCACTCTCCTGTGGTTGCAAGAAGCATAGTTCTAGTCGTATATCTTGCTTAGCTAAGGTCAATGGACGATAATTAATTTTTAGAAAAAGCTCCAGTCTCCTTCGCATGCTAGCAAGAAAACGTAATCGGAGGGGAGGACGCATCACGAATTCCGAAGCGAGAGTTCTTCAGGTTTCAGATTCCGGTGTGAGGGGAATCAGCTTTTTTTATCACGGCGCGACGCGGCGCGATCCCGGTAAAGTAGAAAGGCCTAGGAAAACGGTGCACTTTTATGAAAGTATAGGTACATACGCTCTGTCAGGCTGGCGTATCTAGCGATCGAGAGCCGGCCAACAAAGTAGCACTTTTCACCGGCTTGTTTTCTACCCGGTGGTTCGCCGATCCGTTTCCCGCACGAGCGGAACACGCACGACCAGCTTTGCGTATACATATCGCGCAGAGAAAACCATTCGGCGGTCGCGAGCCACGGATTTTCTTTATTACGAGAGCTCGCGGCCGGTCAGGACATTGGCCTTCCACCGATCCGAGTTCCTGTTTGACGTTTATGTAACCCGTTCCATCACTCGCGCCCACGCGAACCGAGCGCGTTACACGCTAACGAGTCACGCCTCTGCACGCTAATAGACTCGCAAGCAGAGCCTACCCCCACCACACCCTATCGACACTTTCTCGTGGATCTCTTTGATAGAGGAACGATTCAGCCGTGACATCTATTTTTGCGTCGGGGATCGCTGGGGAAAGCTTTCGTTCGAGTTTGGCTGGTTGTTGCCGAGGAGAGAGGTGGGAGGTGACGCAAAGTTGATGTTGATGGAACTAGAGTGGAAATGTTGATCGTGTGGATGTTTAGGGTATGATGATGATGATGATGTTTACCCTTGAGAATAAAGCTTTGAGGAAATCGGTCGAGGAAAGATGATTGAGTTACGAGGTTAATGACGTTGTTGCGGTTGAAGTGTACAAAGTTGACGACGTTGATCAAGTAAAAAGTCATGAAATCGATGAACCTGACCGACTCTGGATAATAGAACATCGGGGGAGTGGCCGATAAGGAAAACTCGATTGCTCGAATTTTCGAATTTCTCAAAGTAAAAGTAGACGAAGTTCACCTCACCGACGGCGTGAAACATCGCAGAATTGATCCTTGAGAAATGGGGAAGTGACTCATAGGGCAAACATTGATTACATCAATGTTGACACAACCCAGAGTCTTGCCGAAGTAAAAGGGCACGAAGCTGACCACGCAGATGAAGCGAAAGGTCTGTTACGAGCCGAGGGTTGGTTTGTAGTATGTGGACTGGCCGTTGTTTATTGTATCATCGGATAGCCACCTAGATAGGAACACGTTGACTGTGCGATGACTATTCCGTCGTCGGGTCGCAACGTGTTTAAGGGGACAGTGGACTGGCCGGTGTCTATTTCATCACCGAATAGCCACTATAGGTTCGGTAGGACTAGCGGATTCGCCAGTGTTTATTTCATCACCAGGTAGCCACTATGGAATAAGGGATTGTGGTTTCTTGGCTCGACTCGCATGGGTTTGATACACCTCGAGCGGCAAAGATGTGTTATCGCGGAATACCAACCATGGGAAATTCGAAAGGGATTGAGAAAATAAATAGGACTTCATTATTCTGGTATAGAGTAATAATGTACGTATTCTATCGAATTCAGGTTTACAATCGTGTAGTGACAGTGAAGCTCTCAGTTTTGACGCACCGAGAAATGCGGGGGTATTCTATCGCGATTTTTGCAGTATACGTACTGTATGTTAAGATCTAATTGCTGTTTTGACAAGGATTTGGCCCGATCTTGCTGCGAGTTTAGTCGCATCGTGGATTACTGACTCTAGTATTCTTGATGCACCCGATTTTGAGGAGGGCCTAGGCTCCTTATATGTATATATACCCAAAATTGGTCATGAAAATGGTGGGGGTCCTGTGTGGCTCTTTGTTTCTGAATTTATTACTAAGGGGTTCGATAACCCGTCATCCGAATCCTTTCGTGGCCCAATATTTCTAAATTGATTCCACGGATCCAGATAACGCGCCGTCAGGAACCCCTTTCCCTTAATGTATTCTTTGTTCCGACATTTATCCTCCGGAAGGGCCAAACGGTTGTCACCCGAAAGGTCTCCAACCGTAACCGGTCCAAATATTGAACCTTGAAAAATGTGGAATTGGCCTACATGAAAAAATTTCATCGGCAAATGGCGGCGAGTCCTGGAATCTTGCTGAAGTAAAAGTGCACGGAGTTGATCATTTTAATTAAGTGAGAGGTCCTAAAATTGAGCCTTGAAAAATGTGGAACTGACCTACACGAAAAAAATTGCATAATATTAACGAAGTTTGAGACACTATCAAAGTCGTAAAACTGACTTTACGGACGGACTTGGACCGTGAAAATAAATGAAAAGAAATGTTCCAAAATATACTAAAAACAGATACATGAGGTAGAGGTAAACATGACGTCACTAATAACGAAGCAAAAGCACAAAATGGGAGAACAGTGGTAAATAAAAATGAAAAAGTGAGAAGTGTCCCTGAGGCTCAGGGACAAGCATGAAAAACGCGGCCCCCGATCGTAACCATAATTTATGTGTCCGCGTTCAAGCTGCATTCCATGCTTTCACCACCCTCCTTGTATAGTGTACATACATTCCGTACTTATATTATCCACGTAAGTAATTACTATTTATCCCGTTGCATTCGTTCGTCTTGCGCAATAGAGGCTATCGGCAGGAACAACTTATTCCACCGCGCATTATTACATAGTAGCAGACATGCGAACAGGTTTGCCAACGCGGCGGCAGTTCCTGTAACCAATACTATTCAATCGCTCGAGTCTCTTCCGGTTCTCTACAGTGCCAGCGTTTGGTTAGCTACTGGCGATGCACAAAGTATCACAATTATGAACGATGCTCGATCGCTATTTGCATGCTCGACGCGGACATTTCCTTTAAAAAATTGCACATCTCTCTATTATTTTTATTTTTCTAATTACGGACAAGTATTTTACACATAGTTCAAGAATTTCATAGCATGTCTCGTTATGTAGAATTGAGTACAGCGGAAGCGTAAATACAAAATTGGTACATAGAGACTCGACTGTATTTGCATGTTAAATTCTGTTTTTCCTTGTTTCTCGATCATCTACTATGAAGATTGCGAATTCCAAGTATTGCGAACGGCGCGGCGCATTGAATTCGCGTTTTTCGCGATACGGTGATTACGAAACGTTACGCGTCCGAGCGATTTGAATTCGCGGCTGGGAATCGGTTGGACGTTGACACGAAGAAATGCGTTTCGCCCCGAGAGGTTGTTGACACGCCGAAGAAGGCTGGCGACGACGAACGACGAAGGTGACGCGCGGATCATTAGAAAATGCGGCGATGCTAACTCGGCATTCTACATTAGCATTTCTATACGAGCCGGTGCAACCAATGTCGTAATCGTATTTATATATACAATACAATATATACATACATAGATAAAGTTCGCGGCGGGACAATAGTCCGGCGAACAGGGCCGGATCGTCTTCGACACGCTCGATAACAATGGCCGGCTTAATCCCGGCGATTAAAACAATTGGCGATTTCGATCGACCGGCCGCTTATCCGCGAGCCCCTTTTGGCTAATTCTAGACACCTCGTTGCATCTCAATTGGAACATACACTCGCGGACGGCGCGACTCGCGACGTTTCGTCATAACGCCTCGCTAATGGACAAGCGGATAGTATCGAGCCGTTCTTTTCGCCTCGATTGTCAACATTTAATTCCGCGACCGTAATAACGCGAGGTTTATATGTACCTTGATGCTGTAGGATCGCTCTCAACGTAACACTTTCTTGCTCTTCTCGGTGAGGCGAGATAGCATCGTAAAGTATTCCACGGGGAATTTATGACACTCCAATTTGGCTACGCGGCAACGCCAATTAAAATTCTTAGAGCGCTCGCTTTCGGAAAGATGAGGAACAGACAGGCTGACTCTAGTCACCGGAACACTCCACTTACCGGTTATTTGCTCTGCGACTATCAAATTTCCTTTTCCGAGCAATCTTCGAACGATCGTAAAGTTGCGAGTTTTCTAAAATTGTTCTGATCTTTTAAAGAGTCCTCGATGCACGATCTAGTATTGTTTCTTCGGGATAGGCAAGTTTAAAATTCAATTTCTCATAAAATAGCCACTGCTCACTGTTCTCCTCTCAGGACTAGCCAATGGTGTTCGCAAGCTCAAAATAGAACTATACTATTTTTCATTAACGAAATGCCACTCAAAATTACCACAGACCATCAATTTTTTTTCAATAGTCTACAAAATCAAAATATTTTCTTTACAGAGGGTTTCCAAAATGGGCTTGTTACGAGCCGAGGGCTGGCATGTGACCGAGGTTCGGTTTTTTAGATGATTGAAATAGGAAGACGTCGCGGACTCCCCGAGTGTAGTAATTAACACCGGATTGCCACTAGGATAGGAAATCGTGGACTCCCCGAGTGTAGCAATTAACACTGGATTGCCACTAGGATAAGAGGTCGTGGACTCCCCGAGTGTAGTAGTGAACACTGGATTGCCACTAAGGATAAGGTAAAGGTGTTGGTAGTGATCAGCTCTCGTAACTTCTATATTATTGGATAAGCCTCGAGCGGTAAAGACTTATCCTTGTGGGATCTTATACTAGTGAACCGGAGTTGGAAATGTGAGTGGAGTTCAAGAGCGAGAAATCTCTAATCTTTTATAATTACAACGATATTTATTATAAGTAGTAATTTGGATTACAATTGTTAATATGTCGCGAATACTAATTCCCGAGTTCTCGATTTTTACGCAAACGAGTTAGCGGGGGTGTACTTTAAAGTAACTCACTTTAATACAGGAGGTACATTAATCGCGGAGACTGCACGAACGGAGACTACTAAAAACGATCTCGTGATACGTAGTGTTCGAGTTTCAGACTCGTACTGACCCGTTTTTGAGGAGGACCTGGGTCCCTTATATACTCCCAAAATCGGTCCTAACAGAGGTGGGGGCTATGTGTGGTCCTTTGTTTAGTAAGTTATTACTAGGGGGTTTCGTTGAAGTGTTATCCGAAACTCTTCGTGAAAGTTAAATCTCTAAATTGGTTCCATGGATCTAGATAGCGCGCTATCTGAGACCCTTCGTGGAATCAATGTCTCTAATCATTTCGACTCCTAAACAGTCCGGAAGGGTCAAAAGGGTTATCACCCAAAAGGTGTCTAACCGTAACAGGCTCTATTTTTTTTCTTTTAGCATCGGACTAAATGGGCCATAATAAGACTACCCACCAAAAAGGCCAATCCTTTACAACCTGAATCCGTGCAATCAGTCGTTCAACGAAGATACGAAACGACGTCCACCTTGGATACCCTGTATTTCCCATAAGGTTCGCACAAGTCGGGAACTGGCCCTAATTTCGCGAAGATCAGGTCGTACATCATCCTCATCAAGGTCCAGGTATAGGAAACGCGCGGCTTGGGGCCGAACCAACCGGGTACATTTTTTCGTACAGCCTATACGCAATGAGGCTTATACATATACACGAGGTGATTCTTGAAGGAGTTAACAAGTTAATCGGTGAAACCCGGCATTGAACCGGTTCAACGCTGAGGATACTCGGTGCCAAGAGAGTAGAATTAATCATCGAGAAAAGAGAGAGAGAGAGAGAGAGAGAGAGAGAGAGAGAGAGAAAGAGAGAGAATGAGAGAATAGTGGTAGCTGCGGTGGTAGCGGTGGTTGCCAAGAAAACCGTCTTCTCTTCTATCGTACGTGTGTTTCGCGACACACTGGTCGGGTCGCATGCTAATAGTTTGCGGAGGAGCCGGTTGACGGTGGTATGGCAACGGGCGGCTGCAAGCTCTCGCGTGTGGAAGCACGCGGTCGGGCACGCGTTAGATCGGGTATCGCGCGATCGGGTTATCTCGCACGTGCGCGCGCGCGTGTTCACGGCACGTTCCTCTTCTCGGAGCCATGGGCGAGAAGGAATGCGCTGACACGCTGTCCCGTTGCAGACCGAGACCTGCCAGGACTCCGGAGCGTCTTGATCCGTCGATCGAAAGTGGAAGTTCCGTCTTCGATCGCGGATCCTTCGATCGACTCGTCGATGTTGACAGGAGAACAATAAAGTTGTGAGACTTGTTTTGTGAGCGAGCTGCGGAAGAGTTGTCTGAATGGTATCAGAGCTTTAGTTCTCGAAAGAGTATCTTTGAAACGGTTGGCTAGATGATCTTGATGGGAAGATGATGACGAGATAAAGGCACACTTTCTTGTTTAAGAACATTTTGGAGAAATGTTGTAGATCGTGGTAACAGAGCTTGAGACCTGGCAAGAGAATCTTAGAAATAATTGACTAGTTGATGATGAACGATTGACGTCTTTTTTAAAGAACGCTCTGACGGAAATTTCTAGACTATGGAATCCTTGGAAAGGATCCTGGGAAAAGGATCATTGGAATGATCGAGCGTTCTTACGAAAAGAGCCTATCCTTTTATTACTTTCATACGAGGATCCACATCGGCCAATTAGCAATCTATAATAGAAGAACAAGGTGATGGCTGACAGCCTGAAACAACGAAAATAGCAAGAAAAAAAGAAGCGCAGCCGTGACATTGATCGTCACGGGAACCGGCACCGACTATGGCCACCGACGAGCCAAACGTTTTGCCATAGTCGGTGACATAATGCCGGCCACGGATGAGCGCACACGGGTCCTCGTCCCGGCGCATTTTCCCCGGGCAAACATATTACGAGAGTAATTCGCGATCGAGCATGACGATGACTCTCGGCGAGCGTAACGGCCGTGCCCCGTGGAAACGAGTAGAGGGAGAAAGAGAGAAAGGAGCCTGTTGGTATCCGCAGAAGGGGGAGGATAGATTCGGTGATGGGGAAAAAGAAAGAGGAACAGGGAGGGAGAGAAGACGAGACAAGGGAGGAGAGAAGACTCTCTCGCGCGACTGCGGCCAGTGTCAGTGGCCTTGCTTTCTGCGACCCACTTTCTCGATCGCTGACTACCGATCGCTGCTGCCTTGCTCGCGCGAAAACATGACGATAAGCTTGACCCTTTTAGTCGACCATCTGCCGGACACCTCGCTCGTGGTATCCATAATCCCATAGTTCCTCTCCCTCAACCAACTGCGCTGCTCGAAACTGCAGCCAGCGAAAATTGCACGAAATTTTTATGAGAGACTTCATACTGAAATTACGCCATCGGTGCGCCCGATGGTTTTAATTGATTGACAGTCTCCTGTGAGTTTTATTTGGGCCATGGGGTTCCCGCATGAAAGCCATAATCTGCCTAGCATTCATAACCGTTCATTCGCTAGAAAACGTTGCGAACGTGTACTATGAGTTTTAAGATATTCATTGCTTTCTTGTAAGTTTCAGTGTATCTGTTTAGATATTTCGTGTATTAGTTTGTTCATCCTTTCTACTGATTTTGAATATTATCTTTTTACAAAACAAAAAGAAATGAAAAAAATCTGCTGACGTTAAAGTGTATAATATTTCGCGGAAAAATTTCCGGGGTTCGACCAGCAAAAGAGAATGAGACGAAGAGGAGACGATCGATTTCTCGTATCGAAAGGAGGCCTAGATCCAGCGATTTCTGACCGGTACTTTTCCCCGTACTGGGCCAGTATCGAGGTTAAATCTGCTTTCGGTGAAGAGGTCGATCACCCGACGAAATCCATGACGAAAATTCTCGACGAACGTCGACGAAACTCTCGCTCGATAGTTCCCTGAACATGCCATCACATCTTTCTCCCCTCGGTCTCGTCTTTTCTCAGCGCTCATACTACGTAGTTCGCGCCTTTTACGTGCGTGCGTTTCGCCTTTCCCGCGGATCCGCACTGTCCAATGCCGAATTCCTTCGGGTCAACGTACCACTTCCGACTTTCTTGCCAAAGGGAACCATGCGGGCACCATAGCGTTGCGCCAGGCCGGTAATAAACACGCTCCCCCCCCCCCTCCCCATTATCCGCCATTGCTCGCTCTCCTCCTCGAATTCGCGTTTCACCTTTGGGATACAATGGTGTGCTTACAATAATGATAATAGCGTTGAGTTATCGCAAATTGAAAATACGTATGACTGCAGAATGATAATTTGGGTTCGTCAAGGACATCAGAAAATTTCTACTCCTAATTGTTTGCCCTTGATCTTCAAATTTAACCTGATATATTCAAGTCTTTATTGTCTTCAAATGTTTCACTTCAAGTAATGCTAATAGTAATAATAGCGTTTTTATTAATTACCAGATAAAAAGTAAACAACAGGTAATTTATTATATTATTGTTTGAACTGTTCAGTACTTCGTACGCAGCAGAAATGTACGATCTCAACGTTATCGGCGGTTGCAAAGAATTAAATAATAATTGAGCACGAACAGTAAATATTCTTGTTTTCGAAGCGAACGGCTTGTTAATTGGTTCATTTCCATAGATAATACCCAATAAGACTATGCAAAGTATAATAGTATGTAAACCGAGGGCATTTGTCTTGGTTCGACTCACTGACAGACAGAAAAGTGTCCGAACACATGTAAACGTGAAATTACTTCCTCCAGAGTTGTTAAGAGTTGAATTTTTTCGGCGCGGTTAACGCGGTTGCGATACACGCGGCAAGAGCTCGGACGTTCTTTAATTGCTCGATAACTTAATTACCCGTTACGTGACTAAAACAGAGACTGTTCCTCGGTTTTTCAGAATATCCCTCAGTCATCGAGTTTTTGAACACCTGTATTTCTCCCCATTACCGTGAAATCTGGTTCGTTACGAGAGTCGATTTATATTGGCCTAACGGACTCTCGCGTCTCGACAGTATTGTCGGGTGTCGGATAGTCGGTAACAGTTGCAACGGGGATGTGTGGAGCTATGAAAAATGTAATACCCACTAAAACCAGAAAATTTATAAAGACACGAGATTGAACGTCGGAAAATTTCGTCAGAACAGTTTGAAGATACTCGATACAGTTCATCGACCCCTTTTCGTGAAAAAGAAGGAATGGGGGGATAATGGGCCTAATATAAAAATACCACGGTACGTGGAAACAATTTCCCGTCACAGCTTACAGTGAGGTTTTGTCGATTTAAAAATTATATAATTTTTAATAACGGTATTATACCGTCCGAAACTCGTTGTCGGCCGAGCCTCGAGATTGCGCAACAACTTCCGTTACGGGGCGGTAACGCTGCCATTTTCCGTGAAAAGGAGAGAAACAGAGGATCTCGCGTCACGTAAGAAAGCGATTCCGTGGTTTCCGTGTCCGGTTCGCGGCCATTGCATCGCCACGGGGACGGTCTGTCGGCCGTTTTGCTCGTTTCGACGCGAATCGGCGACTTGTCAATGACCTCCGGAGAAACTCTCACTCTACCTGCGCCATTTTCCTTGGACAGCGAGGAGGCGGCTAGTCTTACGGACCTCTGAGGAATTCGGGTTAGGCTTGACCCTATCGCTGCTCCGAATTTACTGAGAATGTTAAAACCAAGATCTCCTCTTCCGACAGTCAGAATAAAAGGTCATCTTTAAAATTGTTTTCAAGTTAAAATAATACAACGATAGATTTTGAACTTCACGATCTTATATGGTAGACACACATTTCAGGAACATACAGTATTTTTTTCAATTAAATTTATACCGAGTCCTCTTAAAAAAGCTATTTCCGACCTCGACGACAAACATTATCTACCGCAATCGCATAAAAGTACAATAAACGCAATATTACAAAATAAAAAGAATGTTGTCGTCTCAAAAACAGACTTTTATCCATTGAGATCAGTTCTACCTTTTACGTTAAATTTGTGTATCTATTTGAAATCTTAAAAGCGGTGTTTTGTTAATACAAATGCGGTTAACGCACGAAAGTTTTTACTTTCGTACCATTGTTGCGAGACTGTGCACGGTCCACGGGTTGTCCATCATTCGCTCGCGCGAAAAGAAAACGTGTACCAGAGCGGATCGAGCAAGATGGGATCGATGCGAACGGAAATGGGTCGCAAGATGATTCACGGATGGCAAGAGCAAGCTTCCCAGCGCGGCGGCATAAAAGGAGGATTCGAGACAAAGGGAGATGAGCAGGGAGGAGACACACGCGTGCGATCGGTAAAATTCTGGCTCCGTAAAAGTACCGTTTTAGCTCTCGAAGAGCTCACGTGGCCGAAACGGCTCGGTGCTCACGTGGACTCCGCACGAGGCTCGAAGGACAACGGGGGTTGATATCGGAATAAACCTAACGTAATTGCATTGCCTAACTGCTCCTTTATCCCTTCCCAACTTTAGAGCCATCCTCTTATTCTTAGATCGCGGGGAAACGCTCCGGAGATCGTCCGGGAACTGTCGAAAATTTAACCTATTAACTTTACAATTTCATTTTGAGATTTCAGACCATTGGTCGAACTTTTGGCACATTTTTGACAGTTGTAAATTTCGTCCGATGCTCTAAAATTGACGCAAAGTCATAAAAATGATCGAATTTGTGGTCCGAAAGGCACAGGATCTCTGAGAAGCCATTTTAAAGTAAGGCTTCTTTTTCACCATTGCACGAAAGAAAACAGTGATCGATCACGAAGATAGGCTTGATCAATTTGAAAACACGGAGCAGTGATTCACTGTTTTGCAGCTGGTGAAATGGAAAACACGTTGAGGACGCTTCACCTTTGCCTTTGTCAATATACATCCGGCTTTCGCGACGCGTAATATTATTGTTGAAATTTTGCGAAAGAAACGCAGCTAGAGCTTTGTTATCTCTTTACGATCCTCTCGTTCCCTCCACCCGTTAATTTTCGACGGGAGAACCTGTCATTGAGTTGAAATTGCTCCACGTGCAAAACAGTTCACGAATTTTTACAAAAGTCACAAAAGCTACATTAATTTTTAATTAGTATTCTACAACGCTACACAAATTTTAAATAGTTTAGCCATTATCTACAATAAAATCGATAAAATTATCAAAACCATCAAACAAAATTATATAAATAATTTTCTCAAGATCAGAGTACATACCATATTCAGCAAACGAGATTTGCCCGTATACTAAATTCCAGACCCCCACCCCCGCACCGATAAATAGTGCACCGAGATCTAGAGTTACGCCGGTGCGGTTCACATAAAAACACAATTTTGCCGACGTGAAATCTTTATTCCGGTCTAAGACGCGCATAAATCTGCCGGCGAACGTTTCAGCGGAGATACGAGGTATTTTCCAGGAACGCGAGTGTTGTTTACCGATTCCGTCACCGCGTTTCGACGTGCGCTCGGCCATTTTACGAACACAGTGGACAAAAGCGCGCTATAGTAGATGCAACGATCCGTCGACAGGTAATTCTAACCGACTATGGGACTCGAGAGATTATTCGATCGGGTTCCGAGATATGGGACACAATAATTCATTTCGCGTAGCGGCGCACGTTGGTACCATTTGGCCAAAAAGCAGAAAAAAACCAATAAGATCCAAACTATCCAACAAATCTGTTTGAAAATTTGTGGGAAGCATGCCACAGGTACAATGGTTATGTGGCAGAATTTTTTTTTTTTAAGTTATTAAACATTAACTAAAATGGGCTAATTGAAAACCTCTGCATTACGCTCATTACTTATTTCTTGAAGCATACAACAAATTCTATAATAGATTTTGTCCTGGCACTGATCGTTTTGGTAATGTGTAACTTGAACTAACTGTGTTTAAAAAATCTCGATCACCTTCAGCTAATCTTCGCTGCAATTGGAGCAATAACTTTCCTTGGAACTATTCGTCGTAGAGGTCTGAACTAGCTAAATGTAGGAAAAAATATGATACATAGTCGTTAATTACAAATTTGAAGTAAAAATTTCGAAAAAGAAATATTTGTTTGCAATAGTAATTTTAAACTATGCGTTTTGTACATCTATGTTATTTTTTACACGTGTTGAAAATTTTATCAGAAAAGAACGACACGCATCGAAAGATTCGAATCTGTGGATTTTAAGCAGACTACGATTTTCACTACTTTCAATCGCTTGTAGCTCGTGTGTATGTTAAACGATTTCAATGAACTTTTCAGCATGTACGAAACTAACACAGATCTACAAAACATGTATATAAAATTTTGCTTTAGACAAATGCTTCTAATTGCTCACAAAAATCAGGTCGTTTGGTAAAAGTTTGAAAAAGTTATTTTGTCTTAAAGGGCGTACGGATACTTATGCGACTGACTATAGTTAAAAAAAAAAATAGTCTCAGTGCCAGGTTCGCAGGAGTTCGCAGCCAAAGCCTGGTGGATACATATGTATTTTAAAGTGTGTTACATAATTTGCAACAAGTTTCATAGTGTCGTAAAAAAAGTTATGTCAAATTAAACTTTAATTCTACTATTCAAAATACCTCTTTCTTCAATTTTTGTTTTAGGTAATTAAATGACACTTCCATTAACTATATGTACGTGAAATAAATCATCTATTATAAACATGATCAAACTGTGTATATTATAGTTTATATGTAGACGCATTTATGAGCCAAAATCGCAGGTTTCGTGTTTCCTAACTTTCATATCATAATATTCTTAGAAATAATTAATGTTTATAAAAAATTTGTATCGGTTTAAATACTCCAACTATCCAGTAAATGAAATTGTAATGAAAAAAACCTATGTACCTAACATTCGAAAAACGGATTTTTCCCCCGTTCGTACCACTGTGTGGCGCGGCGTGACGCAAAACACCGTGCGAGCTGACTCGCGTTGTAATCGCTGATTGTTGCGTGAGGCCAACGAAATATGGCGCGGTGTTATTCCGCTTGCGTGTCTGTTATACGGAAGGAAGTTCGGCAAACACGCTGAACGATAATTTATTGTGTTTTCTTCGCGGCTCGTGTGACGAAAAAAATGATGTTGGAACGCGAGCAGACACAATGCTGCGCGGACCTTGTTTTTGGTGACGTTTTTTGAACGAATCTGGACTTTACGTTTTCTTCCGGGAAGAAGCAGAAAAGATTTTAACGATATTTTATTCGTTATCAGCCTCGATAAATTTAATTCTAAACAATTAATTTGTTCAGGATCATATTTTTGGCCCAATGATGTCTCTGAGCAGAGATACATTATTTCATTCTAGCAACGAAAAAAGAGATCTGATTCAATACATCGTTTTGTGATCAATTTAAGAACACAATTTAATTTCAAATGTAGAATTAAATACTTTCATTTAATTCTACAGGGTGTCTCAAAATGATCTGACATTTTAAATTGCACGCCATTTTTCTTTGTGGCGAACATAGAGTACTAATATTTGACAACCGGCATCAGGAAGTATTGCACAGTTAGAATTATACAATCGAGCAACGCATAGAAACTGTGAAAATGTATTATTTTTTATTGCAAACGAAGTATCATGGTCGTGGTATCTCACGCCGCGCCGCCGCGGTGATGTGAATTGGCCACCAAGATCGTGCGATTTTACGCCATTAGACTTCTTTCTTTGGGGGTTTCTGAAAGGAAAAGTGTATGCCAATAATCCACAGACCATTCCGAAGCTCAAGGAAGCAATTAGACTCACAACTACTGAAATTAGTCCGCAATTATGCCAACATGTCATTGAAAATTTCGTCAAAAGAGTGGCCGTTTGCAAACAAGGACGAGACGGCCATTTACAAATATGTAATAATAATAAATTAACCGCCATGTTTGTACTTTATATTAAAATGAAAACATTCGTACTTTTCAAACAAATAATACGTTTCATTAATAAATGAAAATGTCAGGTCATTTTGAGACACCCCGTAGATGTGTTTTATGAGCACTAAACACGTGCGATTAAGTGTTCCCGAGGTTAAGAAAAGGGTTTCGCGAGGCTGTCAGTTTTTGGAAACGAGTAGTGGAATCTGATGGAAGCGAGTGGTCCATGCCTTTTTCCAAACAGCTGCACCGCGTGAGTTCTATTCTTAATCTCGCGAAAGACACAGAATTATACTCCTTTCTTTCGCGCATGCTGCATCGCGATGTAAAGAGCCTGTTGTTTCTCGGGAAAACAGTGCACGCGATGAAAAACAGTACTGCGAAATTCCGATGGAAAGTGCTCCGGAAACGCTTGTGTTTTTTGTTAATTTTTTTTAATTAAACGAAATTGTCCTTTGTTTAGCCAATATTATAGCCAATGTGTAAACTCAATATAAAAATAAAATATTTCTCTGTTGCCTTACAAATGAAAGTTGCGATAACAGCTTCTTCTGAGGCGACTTCTTCTTCTTGATCATTCTTCACTGACAAGCATAAGTGTCATCATCTGTCGGCAATACGTTATCTGCATCGAGCTTCGAGAAAGCGCGTCATCGTAAAATGCATTTTCAATCGACGGTGGATGTTTATGAAAATTCCCATTTGCGCGCACACAAAGCGAAATCAAATGCTGTTGACTAACTTTATTAATCGCGGCCATAGCAGTCGCAGAATTATAAAAGACCCACATCTCAAGTAAATTATATAAATCTTGCCGTTTTATTGGCTTTTGAACAGTTCTGTGAGCTGTAAATGTATCGAGACCTCCTGCTTCATTACACATCATACATTTCCAAGGCTTAACTCACTCATTCGTTCTCGCATTTTATTAGTTCATAAACCGTAAACATATGCTTTCTACTTGTTTAAAATGAGTGTGCCGTGAGATCAAATTTATTTGCATCATACTATCTCCAACTGTTTCTACATACATATTTTTTTGCTATCATTATTAACGCAATAAACACCAATTATCATTTACAGAAGCGATTAATTAAACCACAAAATGATCATCACCGCCGTTAACTTCATAAACATAATAACCTGTATACAATAGACAACAAAACACAAACATAAACTGTTCTATCTGTTGGATACGTGCCATCAATCGATAAAACCATTATTCGCATAGAAAAGATTTTACCACAAAATTCGTTCACCATAAACTGCACTATATAATCCGAACACCTGAATTACCTTGAAAATTATCCTCGTAACAAAACATAAACGGAAACATATAAAAAAGAAAAACAACGCAGATATAAACGCACAGTCCAGACGAGGTGCCATTATCATCGCAAATTGCATCATACAATTCTCAACGGTACTATCCGTCTCGCCGGCTAATTACTGAAAAACAAATACCAAAGCCAACAAACAAAGAAACAGAAACCGTTTCCATTCTTTTAACGCGGAACGTGCAATAAAGATGAATTATTATCATCATAAATTGCATCACGCACCGCGCAGGAGCGACGTTCGCTCGCGAGGGATCTAAATTCGGTGGTTATGCAGTCGCAGATGCAACGCTGCGCAATCGGGCAGCGCTTGTTTTCGGAAAAGCTCTGCAACGTTCTTCGAGGAGGGAGCACGACCAATGGCGGATCGTTCGAACAATGCATGTTCGGCGTCTGGTTTGCATAATGATCGTCTGTCGCAGCGCGGCGTTGCGCCACTGTCCTGTGGATCTTCCTGCGGATGATCGCTCCGTCCGCGCCCACGGCCACGCAATCGCGACGGAGTTTCGCGAAAATTGCAAGCGGCGCGACGCGAGCTCTCTTTATGAGAGAACGGCGCGGCATCGCTATTTCTGCTTGTCAGAATTTAAGGTGCCGTTGCACCGCTTCTTCGCCGCAAAATCAAAGTCGCAAGTGGGTGACTCGAGGACGAGCAGCGGCCTTAAGCCGCGCTCATAACCGCAGACCCCGAGCGATTTGCGTTTCTTCGTTATTTCAACGTATCAGAACAAATAGGAATATAGTAAAACAGGATTCGTAGTTTCAGTTCAATTGTATTGGTTCTCCGTTTAAGCTACGTTGACAACGTAGGTCTCGACGCGCATCTAACTGAACAAACAAATTCCAGTAAAGTGAAATTCGAAATTTCAGTTCAACTGTACTACATAGTTCCTCGCTTAAGTTATGCTCAAAACGGTGGACTTACAGAGAAGCATCCATTTCATTTCAATCGATTACATTCACTCCGCATAAGCGTCATTACAATAACATTCGAAGTTCGTGTATCGATGACAATTTATGATCTTAAGCTGTATCCATAACGAACAACGCATAATTTAAATGAAAAGGAGAACTCATCTTCCACGGGATTTTTCCCGCAGATTTCTCTACATCGATCTTTCCATTATTCGATTTATCGAGAGTAAGTATACATATACATATAAATGATGACGAATCGTGACGACGCGACGTAGGATCACGTCATGTAGCACTTTCTGACACTAGCGAGTGAAAGACGCATTATCTGCCGTGGCTATTTTTCCCTGTTTCGAAAGTGTTCTGAGCTTTCTGCGATGATAACGCAGACGGTTTCTCTATCATGGTAGGAGTGCGATTGATCCACTGATGGGATTTTTTAGCGATTTTCCACTGCGACGTTGATGTTGTATGACTTTGGAATAACTAAGAAGCGAATCATTGACTTGTATATCTATTAAAAAATGACATAATTGAAAAGGTACAATTGAACAGGACAATTGCATGTAATTTGTATGTTTCTCTGAAATACAAAATTATAAACAAATTAACTAATTCACAGTATAAAATGCAAATACGAAATGATAAAGAAATTGATCGATTCACAGTATACATATGTACAATGGCACCGCAATCGTTCAAAGATTCTCGTCCAATTCCTTCCGAATGATCCAACAGGTTAAAAAAAGTTCCCTCGCTCCAGATCATCGTCTGAAAATAAGAAAAGCGTATCGGGATCGTTGCACCGTGTGTCCGGTGCATCAATTCGCGCCGCAATAAAGGAGTTATTGCTTCGATCGCCGTGAAAACGATCCGAAACTGGTCTCTCGGAGGGTCTCGGGGGCAAGGCGGGCGTCAGTGTCAAGTTCGTAGTCTGCGCCGCTATGCACGTGGCTTAAAGGAGCCGGTATATCACGACGAAGGCAGATGGTGCGCAGACTTGAGCGTGTGTGGAGAGGATGCGCGAGTGTCCGTGGCCGCCAACCCGCAGCCACCGCCTAGGACAGGTCAGTGACAAAGCAAGGTCACGTCAACTGCTTCGGAAGCTAGCAACGCGTCGCGTCGTTCCCTCCCGAACGGTTCGGTCGAAGCGAAAAAATAGACGGGATTTTGGCAGAAGTGTATTTTTTCTAGCTGACGACGCGACGTCGCGCAGGCGTGCGGTTTCGCAATTCAGGCTGACTATCGCAGAAAAATCTACTGAAAGCTGGCTCCAGTCGAGCTTCGAGCTCGAGGCGCGGTGCGGCGCGGCGCGGCGCGGCGTGGCGCGTCGAATCTCGACGAAACCACAGATATACATACACTACTGTGTAAAAGAAAGAAACACCCAGCACAATTATAAGATATAACGACAAACAGTATCTTTATGTAGAAATTGCGTTATTAGATAATCCGCAATAACACATATTCTCAGAACTATTCAATTAAACAGCAGAACTTACGTGTTCTTATTTGATTTTCAATATTTTCCAAGTACCGCGGGGCGTTGGTCCGGCAACTTATCGTCGAAAATGTTCCTAGTTCTACCGCTAACAATAAGAGGAAACTTTTTCTGTATCGGTCCCAAACGATTTCTAGCTTTAATTATAATTTAAATGAGCCATTAAAACAGTATATGTCGTTACGACATAAACCAGGAGGAAACGTACGTACGGACTTATTAGCGAGCGAAGGTCGATGCGATGTGTTGCTTCGACGCGATGGAGCTCGTCCACCGTGCGACGGTGGTAGCGAACGTGTTGAGATTTCCAATTAACCCTTCGGGGACGAGGATTGTCAGTTTGCTTCTTTATGGTGATAATCTCTGGATGATTTAGACTTTTTGGTATTTTTACTCGTAGTAATTTTACCATGCTATAATTAATTTTAAAATATCCCTTAGACTCGGTACGGATGCCGCATCCGAGAGGTTAATACTATAATTGTCATACCGGACAGACGGTCTTGACCATTTTCTTACAGCAGACAAGACTGTCCGGCGAAAGGCGAGCTTGATGGAGAAGGGTTCTCCGGATGTTAGGGAACGTGCAGAATGAGCGTTCGGTTCGCAAAGGACTCGATCGTTTCCAGACAGACTTACGTAACCATCGGATCGGTTTTAATCGCCTGACACCGCGGCGGAATGTCTGTCGATATGAACGGTTCGAATGGGGTCGTTGTACGTTTAGGAACGCATCGTCGGATTGCCGGGACGGAAATAACTCAAGGAACACGGCTCATAAACTCTGTTGTGCAGCGCAATATTATTCTGCTCGCGCGTCAACGAGAATAAATCCGCGAGGGCTTGGGAATCGATTCGAGCTGGTCTCGTGTCTTTTACGACCGCGTTTCGCCCCCTCGCCTTGCCTCGGGTTCAACTTGAAACCCCGAGACAGTGAAACGAAAGCGATTTCAGTCATCTCTTTGTCACATTTCTTTGTTGGCTTATTTTCTTTCGAATAAATTGCTGCTCTGATGCATTACAGCTGCAACCCGGCCTGCCAGTGAATTATTCCGTTGTGATTTTTCTCTGACATGAAATCATTTCATTCGATGTGTATTAGAATGTTTCAGGCTGGTCTGGAGTGGATCTGGGTTATTCTACCGTGTCTGTGATACGTCTAGAGAAAGCTAATTTGGTTCAAGTTGAGATTCGAGTATTCTCTATTGTGACGTTTGTCCGACATGGATTAATTTATATACATTTGCCTCTAATTAGGTGCAGGACTTTCTCCTATGGTCTATAATATTATGGTCTGTTGACACCTGGTTAAGTGAGACTATTCTGGTTAAGTTTCTGTTCATTCTAAAATACTCTACTGCTGTCTGTGTCGGGTCTGGCTGAATCTACTTTGGTCTTGAGCCAGATTACTCTATTGCAAATCTTGTCGCACTTGGAACAATCTGCTTTGATCTGTGTATTTGTTTTCGAATATTTTACTATGGTTCGTATTGAGGTAAGATTATTCTATCGTGTCTGTGTCGAGTCTGTACTATTCTGGTATCTCTGTCAAGCGTAAATCAATTTACTTTAATCTGTGTTACACCTAGGCCATTCGACTGCGTGTACATGTACATATACCATATACAGTCCAGATCAATTTGGTCTGTGTGGAGGTTGTACTGCGCTGATCTGACCTCAGTCTGGCTTCCAGTAATCTAGTTTGATTTCCATTACGCCTTGCACCGATCCACCGAATCCACTGTCGCGTCCAGATCAATCTGGCTCGGTCTGTGTCGTGTCTGGATCGCTCTACTGCGATCTGTCGAGAATCAGATTATTTTACTTTCGTAATTTTGTAATAACCAGCGACTATTCTAACGTGTCTGTGTTAATTACAGATCGATCTACTGCGGTCTGTATCAATCTAGAACTGTACATACTACTCTCATTTCCATTCGACTGCTCTAACTTACTCTTGCTTACTGTACCAAAGTCTGTCAAGGATTGAATTACTTTATTATTACCTGTTTGATTAGGTGCGGTTTATTCTACTGCGAGTCTAGCTCCGCGAATCTGCGACCGCGAACCATAGATTTTCTACATTATCCTTTTCTGAAATTCAGTATAATGATAAAAGTATTCGATAAAATACATATTAGGTAGGTAGACAAGTTCGTGCCTGATTTCGTATTAAAATAAAACAAAGCATAATATACAACACTGATTTGATATTATCAAAAAATTGATATTCCCACAAAGATCCAAAGCATATTTAGAATCCTATTCGATGCAGCGTCTTCCAAACGTTTCGGACGAATCAGAAACACGACGATCACGGCCCAATGAATATTTATACAAGCTCATTTTTCTTGCCACGAGTGTTTTTATCTGGACTCCGCGGCTATTCCGAGGTCTTACCAGCACTATGACCGGTCGTCGGTAGACGTCGGGTCTGCCGGATGGAATTTATGCTGGCTCTACGACGAGCGCTGCACGATTGCTATGAATATTTTTACGTAACTAGACGCACAAGACTCATCGTTTCATTGTAACACTTGCATAATATCAGAAACGACGAGCGCCGCGTGTAATTAGTGCCCGCGGGAAACGGGAATGATGATTATCTATGCAGTCATCCGTCGCTTCTGTGAATACGCTCATAAAATTTCTTCATAATCCGCGGCCATTTACGCCGATCCTCGATTAATTATTCTCTACAAGCTCATCGTCTTTTCTAATCCGCCAGAGAAAATCATCCATAGTGAATCCAATAAAATTCATCTGTGGAAAAATAACAGAATTCTTTGACTGTACGGGAAGCCTCGTATCGTTAATAATTTATTTTCCCAATTATCAGAACTACATTTTCCCGTGGGAAATTATTGAATTTTCTCATTCAAGCTCTTATTGTAATAAACAATCAATAAATTTAATCTTCCTATTCTTGTGAAGCAATACTGATGAATCACTTCTAGTGTTCCGCAGCTTTAATAAAAAGTATAATAAGATACACGTTGGTTGCGCAGGACAATTGTTATTTTTAATAAAAGCGTATAATGTGTATTGATCGTGCTGTAAGCGTCGCATTGTCAATGAAAGATAAGCCATAAATTTTTGCAATATGTGCAATATCATTCTATCGCGTCATCTACCAGCAGATAGCTGAGTATTTCTCCATCAACTGTTCAATAACATCAACAATTCTGCACGTAAGCCACCGAGTTACCTTGAGGAACATAATTACTAACTAGTTTAGGGATTGCTTAATAAACTGTTCGATAACGATGTTCGTTTAATTTCTACTAAATTTTCTTCAGACTATTATTCACAAGAAAATAGTTGAACTTCTTTTAAATACATACAATAGCACAGTCGTTTGAGTGTCTATCAATTAATTTAGATTTAAATTCACTTTTCAGTGGAAAATAAAATTTTGCAACCAACCAACGTCTCCGAAAAGCATTCCGAAATCCGCAAACTGCCAATAACAAAAATTGAAATTTCTGTGTGGTTGTGGCTGAATAATTTGAGTTCCAAGGCTCATCGCCATGAAACGAGTATAACGATCTAGCGTCCACCCACTCGCAGAGTGCAACGAGAACAACACGATCGCTTGATATTATTAAACTTCATTCAAGAGGCGATGAATGGCGTCATATCGTGCTGGGCATTACTCCGAAGGAATTGCTGAAAGTTTCGCAAGTTCGCGTCAGTCCGACGAAATTTGCTATCGCGGTGCATTGACGCAACGATTTCGGGAAAAATCGCTCGCGGCCCGTGCGAATGTCCGGGCACGAGCGCGCGCTCGCGATTCTTGTTTTCTGGCCGTAGAAACGAGAACGGTCGCTTGGCCGGATGGTCAGGACGAGATGTAATTTCGGCCGTTATTTTTTTCGAATATTTTTAGCGCGTCTGCATCTCGAGTGATTGTCTTCGAGAGCTGTTTACTCTCCCGTCTACGCACTTCGTGAGTTCTTGAACGGTTTCAGAATCTTCCCGCTTGTCTTTGCAAGATCCAAGTTCCCTGTAAAATATTTTCCAATTTTTACATTGCAATTTTCCGATTACAGTTTCGATTTACTGCCCGCGAGACTTAAATTTCTGTTGCTCGTTTTTCGAACCTGATAAATAGACTGCGGATTTGAAGAAATTAATGAAAAAAGTGAGTAAGGGTATCTTTAATATCCTACATATGAAAATAATTAAAGAACGAAATGTCTATCCGGCTCCTATTCCATGCAACAAATACAATAAAATATTTTTCATAAAGATCTGCAGTCTAATGATAAAGATTAAATTATTCTGTGTGAAGCAGAGTCTCGAAGGTCTCCGTTCAACCGTCTTTTTCTTTTTAAAGAGAAGTTCTGTTTGGTCGTAAACAACACGGTTGCCTTGGTCACGTGTGCGATTAACATTTGATATAACAGTCCGTGCAACAGAGACCGATCGAGGATTAACTTTTACGTAAGCCCGGCGAATTATGCATGCGTTGCGCTGAAAATTATATATAACTATTTTACATACGCACCGAGACGAATGGAAATACGGTACCGGTGTGCGCGTGATCGATCGAGATCGCTGCTATCTCACCTGGCCGCGAGGCCTGTCCATTTATTTACTAGACGAACTGGTTCGTCCACGATCTCGGTAAAACAAAATCAAGTCCAAACGAACATTAAAAAGTTAAGTAGAATTCGTTACGCTTTTAAAAGCGGAAAGACATGTTTTAACGTTTGGTACATTGGATTCTGGTTTTTTGTGATTGCTCGTTACGGCACAAACTTGTATCCGACGATCACCATTAAATGAGGGAGCTGGTATACACATAGTCTGAAGCATAAACGATTTCAAATTCCATTTTGTACAAAATTTTTTATAATTCTGAATGGTCCTGCGTCTGGCACATGGACAAATATTTGTTCGCCTATAGAAGTTACAAAATTTAAAATACCATAGAAATATTGAAAAATATTATACGTAAAATGAAATCTGAATAAATTTAATCCTGTTATTATTAATATAAAAGAATATATATATGTACATCTCGTCTCGTTTAGCGCTCGGTAGTTCCAGTGTTAAGCAATTAAGTTTGCACGGACTCGGTTCGGACCATTAGTAACAAGCACGGTGTTTGATCATTCAAATCGAATTCGTCGGTTGTCGGGAATCGAAATACGCCCGGTAAAATTCCAAAAAACGTGTCAACAGCCAGCTCTGCCACGCGTCAGACGGTTTTAATTGCACCGGGGTTATTGCGCGGTGATTTAAGCACGGATAACAAGAAATCAAACGCATTGATACCGGCGCGCCGCGCAGATTTCGTGGAAAAGAGTCGCGCCAACCGGCTGTTTTCCGACAGGAGGATTCAGTTATCAGCGAACACGTTAATTAAACCTCGCGCACGCCAGACACGACGACGAGAGCCGACGATCCCAACGACCTGCAGTGTACCGTTTCCAATAGGTGGAATTAATTCCGAAATTTCCATATTGTGAAATTGGTTAAAACTAGGTCTTTTCCTAAGTTAACACCTAATTAGTATCTTCCTATAATATATAACCGTTTGTTTGTAATTAATAATTAACAGAGACAAATTTTGTTGAACTGTTTCCGATTCTGGCCCTCTATGCCGACGAGCTGTGCGCGTTTGCTCCTCTTCGGTAATCCTCCGATCAGGTAGCGCAACGAATTTCCTCGAGCTTGCCAAAACTGCGCAAATTGCACGAGAAATCAGCGCGTGGAGTTAGACGCATGTTATTGTAAAAAGAATACTTAATTGGGCGCTGGCCAACGCTGTTTCTCTCTCTCTCTTTCTCTCTCTCTCTCTCACTCTATCTCTCTCTTTCTCTCTCTCTCTCTCTCTCTCTCTCTCTCTCTTTCCCTCTATCCTCCTAACATAGGCCACAGCGCACCGTGGCTGTTAGCTTCTGTGCTTGCGCATTAAGCAGAATAGCAACGAGCTTTAGAATCCCAGACATGGCGAAGATTGCCATAAGTTGCTCTCGTTTTAAGAAACTGCGAATATAGAAACTTGCTGTTTCCAACTGCACAATTCACTAATTTTGTGTCTTTTAAAATTCAACGCAATAAAATATCGTAAACAATATAGTGCATATAGTGTTCAGACAAACGGATACACACAATTCAATTTTATTTTGTGTATCGTGTTACTCTATAGGGTCACATGTTTTCGTATTATGTTAGGTTGGGGAAAAAGAAATCCATTATTTTTGCGTGAACTTCAAGACTTTATTTAACATGTTTCAGATTCTCCGATTTGAGTAAATGCACCGTTTTGTTCTATAATTTGTTGCCATTTTAAAGGTAGCTTCATAATGCCTCTCTCATAGAAGTCTTGGTCCTTATTGGCGAAAAACTGTAAAATGTACCGAATTTTCTCTTTGTTCACTTCCATTTTTAATACCCTGTAACTCTCAACTGAATGGACCAAACAAAAAACCAGCAAAAGAATTTTTTTAGTGTGAAATGTCACCTTGACAGCGTGCACAAATCTGAAATTGTTTGATCGATACTTTACGAAATATCGATCACTACAGCCATCTACCAAAAAAATAATGGATTTCTTTTTCCCCAACCTAATATTATATTCCTAATTACATTCGAAATTTTATTTGATGTCATCATTTCCACGTAAGGCAGTTTAGTTATCTACGGTTAAGATGGCTGACTGCTAGCTCACGGGACCCGTCACAATGTCGGCTTCTAACATTTTTAATTTATTTCTTTGGGTATATATTATGAAAGAAGTGGCTACAAATTTGTACGGACACATTCTTGGGTAGAAGTTGCGCCCAGGGGCCAAAAATTTGCAACTTTTCGGAATGTAATATTATACAATTTGCTGAAAAAATGACAAAAGATTTAACCCAGACCTAATTCAGATTTAGATTTACTCGTGCATAACTTTTTAACAAGTGAACTCCGCACACTAGAATTTAAAGTTTTATAATTTTTTTCGTCGAATTGTATAATGATACAATCAGAAAAATTGAAAATTTTTGGTCCCCAGAGCGAAAGTTCAGTCCATTTTTATTTTTAGAATGTAAAATAGGCAATCGTTGTGCTCCGTAAACCTAGTGTTGAATAGCTGACTGGACCAATTGCAATGCTAATTAATACTTGCCTACCATTATCACAAATATTCTTGAAACTGAAAATTTCATTAGGTGCAAACAATCGTTTGTGTTGATTTGAAAAATTTCCTGTCATGTAACAAGATTACAGCCATTAGTAAAAACGGAGATAGAAATAACCGAGAGCCGGGGACAGTCGATATCGTTGACGTTCCGGTGGTATTACGTGTCGAACGTGCGTTGGATCGATCGGTCGGATTTTCGCGTCGCAAAAGTTCAGCGAGCACGGCTCAGTGTCAAAGTCAATGGCACTTGGTGCGAGCGCCCCACTGAATCGGGCCTCGTTAATGCATATTTACGCTGGTTTCCCGTACTCTGATAATCGTGCGCACACACGGCGTGTCCTCCCTCCCATTCCATCGGCGTCGTGTCGTGTCGTTTCGTTTCGTTTCGTTTCGTTTAGCCGGCGAGCGTGTGCGCGCACATTTTTATTATTCCTCGGCCGCTCTCTTTCATTGGAGAGACACGCTTGACTTTCAGTCCCGAGCGTCATCCGGTTTCGTCAGCGGACGGATGCGCCGCAAACAAAATATTCCACGAAACGTCTGGTGATAGCGCGGCGACTGTAAAAATACACGTCGCGTGTTACACACGAGCCACCAAACTGGATGCGATACCCTCCCCAAATTGATAGCGTTGATAACAATATTGTCTGCCGTCCCTTCTAGGTGGCCATGATCCTCGAGGGCCAATGATTTCTTCGATACCCGTTCCAGTTGATGCACAACATTTTTATTTTGTGTTTAGGATCTGCTGTCTATTAATAATTTTGGGATTATTATCTAAAAGATTTTTAATCTTCTTTTTGGTATCGCACAGCTATTGAAAATCCTATTAATAGGATTCCAGTAGATAAATTGTGGAGGGGAGAGTACGCTCGCATAAAAGTCCCAAATTCTGACAATCACTTTCAGAAGAACCTAGACTGCCGCTGGAGCATATCGCCAGTCTGGAAAGGGTTCAAAGAAGTAGACTATTTCAATGCTCCTAATGCTTGGCCGTGTGAAGTTCGAGAGGGGGGACAGGACCAGACCGGTTAATTTATTTGGGTGAAGCGTAGTGAGAGACGAGAGGGGGCTAAGACCGAGGGAATGCGGCCTTGGACGTGTTTGGCCCGGAGAAGCCAGTTATGCAAGATCGCATCGCGAATGACCCGCCGCGACCATCCGCTTCTTTGTGCTGATTCTTGGAACTTGTTCGGAGATCGATTAACGCCTGCCGGTTGCGAGCCGGTGGCCTCCGGTTCGGATGATCGCGTTACCGAGAGATGCGTTCGGTTGGTTGACTCTTTTACCGGATTGTCATCGATTGTCAGGTTGGTCCATAAGTTCCTGCGGTGTTCGAATCCGTGACTCAAGCTTTCGGATTTTGTTCATTTTGTTTAAACGTCGAGGCACTGTTTGACGAGAGCATGTCTGGTTAGCGTGGTTGCCGCGTGTCTCGAGCAGGTTTACGAGATCACGAGGAGTGTTGAGCAGGTCTAGGTTCTATCTAGACCGGGTTAGACCGTAACCTTGAGATCCGTCTCTCGAGGCGTAGTGGATTTAGGTCTACCATATGGTCGACTGGGTTGAGCAGGTCTAGGTTTGGGATAAACGCGGTCCGCGACTCTGCGATGCGTTAACGTTTGATTGGATTTTAGGCTTGCTTTGGATATTATGTATTAGGTGTACAAATTAATTCGAAGCTATTTCTTAGCGAATTTCAAGGAGTAATTCTATGTGCCAGAATTAATTATTTACATCGGGAAACATTCTACATACTGTTGAGAATGATCTCCATCACTTTCTGTGCGTTTACTCTATCTTGTAAATAATTCAACCCACACTCCATTCATTCATCTCCACCAAGAACACTAGAAAAAGATCCTGAAGCAAATCGTGTCTCGGAACCAACGAAATCCAGCACCAATCAGGACCGTGTACATTCGTATTAAATCCTCAACGAGGAGAGACAGCCAGCAAGAGGAAACAGGCGCGTCCGCGAAGAAACTCGTCCGTCTCGTCATTATTCCCGACGGGACCGTTGCATAACATGTTGCTCGTTTCTCTCAACTCTCTTTCTCTTTCTCTCTCTCTCTCTCTCTCTCTCTCTCTCTCTCTCTCTCTCTGTCTGTCTCTCTGTCTCTCTCTGTCGAGGGCGATCCGCGCATCGACGTGGCCCAGCCTAACCTCCCGGCCCCGGCTCGCGGGCGTGCAAACCGCTCCTCTTCTCTCCTCTACTTTCCACGGGCGGTTCTCTTTGCTCTGCTTCGCTCCTCGCTCCGCTCGTCGCCGCTTTCGGTCGAGTGGCTGAATTTGTCCTGCATAGGGGGCATCGGGACATTACCCGGGTGACCTTGGCTGGTGCGGACTGCGACGCCCGACGCTGTTTGTGCAGCGCCGCTCGAGCATTGCACCTTGCTCTATCGCGCGAGGACCCGCCGTCTCTCCTTTTCTCCTCTTCCTTCTTTCGGTTCTCTCTCCCTCCCTTTTTTTTCTCTCTCTCACTCTCTCTCTCTCTCTATACTCTCTACTCTCTACTCTCTTTCTCCGTCGCGTCCTCTTTAGCTCCCTTCAGCTCCCTGTTTGAACGCATGGCCGTCTCGCTTCAGCGCACTAACTGCCAGCACCTGTCTCTCTTGACTCGAGCATCTCCTCCCACGGTCGAGTATTTCTTTCTTTCTCTTGCTATTGGTCTCTCCTCCTCCGTCTGATTCTCTTTTGCTCATTCGGGTCTGTCTGTTTTCGTGCGTTTATCGAGCAGGCGTGGGCAGCCGGTCTCTCGTCGACTCTCGATTACACCCGGGAACGAACCACCTCTTCTTCTTCTCCTCCTCCTCCTCCTCCTCCTCCTCCTTCTTCTTCTTCTTCTTCTTCTTCGCTGCCGAGAGAAGTTTCGGAGCTTAGGGCTTAGACCCACGACCGGTTTCTAGAAGAGTTCAGGGACTCCTCGGTCGGGCTCAGGATTTTTGGAGAGGCACACTCGGTTTGGGATGCTTGATGACGGGAAATGGAGTTTAGGCGGCGGAGAGCGAAAGTGATTGACGTCGCCAATAAAAAATTAAATTTTTTGTGTCGAGACTATAAATTGATCTAATAAAGAAGAATACATATGTATTCAGAACAGTTTGGTAATATTTTTAGGAGGACATTTAGAAATTGTTGAAATAAATGCAGTAATTTTATGAAAACGGAGAAAAATGGTGTTTCGTTGATGAAAATATTTTTTATAAACCATTATGAAGGGAGTGGGACAAATTAAATCGGATTTCACAAAATCCGATACCCTCGTGGTGGTGTTATGAAATAATTTATGTAAATTGTAATTTGCATGATAATCCGTCGCGTAATGACGATTGAAATGTAATACCCGGCTCGGTTATGACTGACTTTGTACAATCGTTGATTGATGGCGACCTACACACGCAATTGAAGGTGGTTACAGCGGTTTGTAATTGACAATTGTAGAAAACAACTTGCAATCCGATTAACTGTTACGTTTTAATCGGCGTCATTAATGCGCGATTGGATTACATTTCGCACAGCTCGGCTCCGTAACGATTAATTGTTACAGAACGATCGCAAGGAAATTACGTTTTCAATATTTCAAAACTAGTTTCAAATTTTTATACAAATGCTAGCCGATCAGATTTAAATTCAAATATTAACGACTAGAAATCGTCAAATTCATACTGAAATATTAACGGTTATTTTAATTTTAACGGTCAGATTCAGATTCAAATTCGAATTCAAAGATTCAGGTTCAAATAAAAATTTAAATATTAACGGTCAGATTCAAATTTAAACGTTAACAGTCAGATTCGAATTCAAACTCAGCTGTTAACGGTAACACCAAAAATCAAATTCAAATCTCAAAGATCGATTGCTCGTCAACCGTTTGACCAGAATATTTTCATGACGGTTACTACAATACAATTAATTCCTCTTTTATGGAATAATAAATGAATTCTAATCAACGGATTGACTGCCGAAGGCCAGCCATGTTCTCAGCGAGCGATGGTCGAGTCCGCAGGGGGACATGCACGCGCTTCATTGCATCACTGTCACGAAACAGTGAACTCTGCCCGTGAAACTCTGGTCCCATGGCAGCCGATAATAGTGCGGAGTTATTTTTTTCGCGGATCGTATCGCCGCGTATACGCTTCGCCTCGTTTGTTTTCGTGCTCGCGCAGATACCGGAGGTCGATATCGCTGTCGCCGCAACGAACGATGCACTTTGGCGAAACGTCCGGACGGCATTCCCCGAAAGTGAGATCACCGAAGCCACGATGCGACGGCGGCTGGTCCGGCGCGGCGCGGCGCGGCACGGTGCGGCGTTCTTAAGAAAACGTTCTCCCTCTCTCACGCTGTCTCTTTCTCGCGGCCCCATCTGTCTAGGTCCCGGCGAAGGTGTAACACAGAGAAATATCGAATATGCTCGTCACCGGACAACATTCTCCTCCACCTTGGTCGTGTTCAGATCCTATCTGCGACTGAAGGATAGCTCGGACCGATGACAACCTTGCACCAGCAGATTTTCGTAGGTGCGGTTTCATTCGCGTCGGATATTTAAAACGCGACCCTCGGACGAGCTGTTAATACTAGTTTCAAAGTTGCAGATTGATTATCTTTGAACGTTTGAGTTCGAGAATAATCGCTTCTTGATAAAAGTCCTGCTTGAATAAATACTCTTCTTGGCGAAAGCCCTACTGTAATGAATATCGCTCTTGGCGAAAACTCTACTTAAATTAATGTTTTTCTTCGCGAAAGCCTTATTTGTTAATCTGAAATATTCTTGAACAAATTTTGTTAAAATCTCACAAGAACGATAGCCGAACAAATCCTTAACTGTAGATCATTTAGGTATGTACTTTAATTCGTTTCGAGACGGCTCGAATATGCTCGAATCGCAGGAACGGTTAAGTAACGCGGTCTCTAAGACAAATAAGTAACTTATATTTGCGACTCGTGAGGCAATCGCGATTAATCGAGGAAAAAGCATCGATGGCGTATGCAACAGCCACGATCTTGTCCATCGGAGTGTCGATCTCGCGATCACCAGTCACAATAAACCGCGCAGCCAGACGGTTACGCAACCGTTGTTCGACAATTAATCGTTTTCTATCCTTCTTTCTCTCTCTCTCTCTCTCTCTCTCTCTCTCTCTCTCTCTCTCTCTCTCTCTCTCTCTGTGTCTTTGTCTCTGTTTCTCTGTTCTCCGTCCGGGGTTCATCCGCCGCTCCTTGTCTGATTCGATTTCATCGGCCGGCTAATTGTTTTCCGGCGTTCGCGGCGGTTAACCAATCAGCGTTATCAGCAGAGGGTCTGACTGGCGGGCTCGATTGAACGTAACGACGACGAACACCCTAATAAAGCGACATCCATCGAACACGTTTTATCGCCGCACCAAACGTTTATGTACTTTTATTACGCAGTGCAGAGCTAAACAAATGGCGAGCTTAAAACTTCCATCGCTTTTTTTGACTCGTAGCTCTTGAGTCATAGATCGTTCTTTTTATTCGAGGAATATCGATACGGTGACTCATTATTGCGTCCTCTTTACAGCTGACATTATTATTTCGTTTCGTAAAGCAACGTGTTTTTATATACATATATTTTTCATCATAACGTTCCCGTGTCTCACGATACTTGTGCGGATTGTCCAACATGTGGAAATATTAGTCGCATTTTTTTTGCTCGACGTTGAATCTATGGGAGGGTGACATCATCCCTTACAGATTAGATCAGTAGTCGTCGCATCTTCTACGTGATGCATAACAGCAGCGTGACAGTAATGTTACCACCGACGTTACAATTTTTTAAACAACAGAATATTCAATCTTCCGCTAGATTTGTAGCGGAAATTTTATAACATGTTCTACAAGTGAAGCCAAATGGTATTTTCAATATTAAAAATCAGCAATGGAGAACTTCCTAATAAACTTTTTTGCCAATAATAAATTTGAATGTCTTACAGCATTACTATACGAGAGAAAATTTATAAATAGCAAGGTTACGAAGAAGCCTACTCATTGCCTTCGTTCACCTAAAACGTTGACAATCAAGCTGACAAGCATTTCTATTCGACATAGAAACTAGCAGAGTATGAAATCGAGCTTTTAAAAAATCGTTTATCGAAACATCCTTTACAAAAGCATTAATTTTAGTAAAAATCTACTACAAAATATTCAAAGCATGGAACTGAGCTTTTTAACAACTGTCAAACATCCTCCATAAGAACACGAATTTGCACAAAAATCTGCTATAATACATTAAAAATTCTTATCCAGACAACAAGATCCATGGATCGTCAAAAATCGCTCGTCTCCGCGTGTTTTTCGCGCAACGATCGTACCCGGGAGACTTCCCCGTGTCGTCGGGATTGGTTAAGCCGTCGATAACAGATCGCGTCGTGAAATTATTGTTGCACCGGCTCATGCAACACTGTTTGCACTCTTTTTTTCCGGTGAAAAGTCCCGGAGTGGCGAGATAACGCTACCGGGAACCGGTATCGTCGCTTTCAGCCTGGTTATCGCGCGTTATTATTCGTCTGGCCGATCGTCGACAACGACAACGACAACGACAGCCGTTCTCGGCTGCCATAAGGGGCTAGCCGGTGAAAATTATGCGCCTGCCGGTAGCTCTGACACAAGATGGATCGCGGTTTCGTCGCGGAAAAACAGTCGGAGGCCGGGTTCATCGGCCCTCTCGCAGCCGAGGCTGTTTGCACGCCGCTTATTTAACGCTGATTAGCGCTCGACGGGATCGCGAAATTCTTTATCAGTCGTGGGGGACTTCGTTCCTCTTTTTTTCCCCTCGCTCTATGTCCGTCTCTGTTCCGTGAACAGAGGATTCGCAACAGCGTCAAACGCGAGGCACGAGCAAGGACAGCCACGAAACCGGCGACTGCAAATATTTTTGCAACGAGACACTGAATCGCAATAGAGTTCCTCGACATCTGGACCGTCTTCGCGATTTTTTGCTCGATTTTGCCTCCGGTGGACAGATTTTTGTCGAGGAAATTATTAGCTGGTTGACTGACTGAATTTTAAAAGTTTCATAGGATTAGTAAACTAAGGGTCTTTATACAAAATAAAATGTTCTTGTTCATCATAATATGTATACGTACAAGAGAAGGGTATAGCGTAAGGGATTCCGGCTCGAAGACGGTTCCGACTGAGCGTCGCGTTACCGTTGGAAGAACCAGAGTCTGGCCGCTGTAGCCGCGCTCTGATTCGTCCGTGTTTTTCGTTAATAACTCTTAAACGAAGCCCCGGCGGACATTTTGCAAAAGGAAAATGTCGCTTCAAATGACCTTAAGAACCGCCCATTTCAGGGAGTTGAAGTAATTTTGGGGCACTCTGTATAGCTTCCTTCTGCTAATAATATTAGTTTATGAAAAATGTTGAACCTACTCGTTTTTACCATAAATCCATAAAATTCGCAGTCCACTGATATACTAACCTGATAAATAACCTGGTTAAAGAATAGTGTCATACGCAACTTACGTAGTATCATTGTGTTAATGCTCTGACGAATTATTTGAAAATAGATCCGATAAAGATCTGCAAGCCTTGAAACGCGTGTCATTGTGAAAGGCTTTGTTTTCTTATGACGCGGAGATCGAGACGATTGCGGAACAATTGGAGAAATTATTTTCGATCGCGCAATGACCACTTTCTTGTAATCGCGCGATAAGCCGCGATTTGTAATTGCCCCGATAGCCCCATCGCGTCATCAGGGGATTGACAATTAATAAGCTGCGATGCTCGGTCGATGACTCAGCTGTACAGTCATTCAAAACTGCCGCATCGAAGTAGAATCGAGTCGCTGTGAAGTAGACGTAGAAACTTTCGAATTCAAAAACGTCAAGAAAATATTGTTTATATTGTAATAAAAGTTAGACAATCGTGGATTGGATGAAATTGTCCTTAATGTGCAAAATTATCTTGAAATTCTTTTCAAATTACCAACGACATTATTTATATTTTTACAGTTTCGGTGTATAGATATAAGTATTATTCATAAATTTTTTAAAATTTTTTTAACGAGGTGCATTGTGGTAAAGAAAAAAAAATAAAAACCGCTTTAATTCTCTCGATCGGTCCACTGTTTTGAATTGCACTTAGTAGTTTTTGTCATGAGTTGTCATAGTTTCGTCATAATTGAAGATGTGAAAGGTTAGTATTGTTTTCGGGTGGGTCTCAAGGTAGCATAATTCACACGATTCTGGGAGTCGGTGCTCCCCGGCGCATATCAAATTTAATTGCCGTCGCTTGGGACCCGACGACGATCGGATCGTTTGAATCGGGTCCTTCTGGCCGAAGGAGTCGCAGGAATCCCAACAGCATCAATTTTTTCGTGGCGAGTCCGAGGCGACGGAAAAGATTGGCCGTGTCTGGCCGTGTCCGGCTGAGATTTACCACGAACCGGAGCTCTGTCCTTCCCGGCGAGCTTTGAACCGGGCCCCTGTAACCTCTCGCGGTCGTTCGACTCTTCTCGCGCCTTTCGGATGGCTCACATTATCCCTGCCTACCCCTCTAACACCTACATCCACTCAATTATTGTCAAATCCTTTGTGGATGGTAAAAAAGTTTCTCCGAAACTGTTTGACTCTGGATTACATGAAACAAGTGCCATTTTTAAAATGCATTTAACACTTTATCTACCGGAAGTTGATCAATAGGATTTTCAATGATTGCGATTTGCCAAAAGTTAGCTTGATAGCTTTTATACAACTTATATAAGGTTTTATATAAGACCGTATCACAATATGATCTTCCTAAATTGTTAAAGAATTTCCGAAAAATTGCAAACGATCATAGAGCTCATTAGATTACGTTACCGGGAGCGAGTTGTTGATTTACGATAGAAATTGCTATTGCTGTTGAAGGATACATTATAAAATCTTTCCAATCGCTACGACGGTAAAATAACTCGCAGCGCAAGGGGTGAGAAAGACTCACCCTCGGAGGAACAGTCCGAAGTGCCTAGACTCTGCTCCAAAAATACAAAAGTCCATAAAGCATGGCATTCCCCCAACATTTCTCACGGCGTCTCCGTTTCCATGTCGTTCCTCTGTAAGGTTGGGCGAGAAGGGGGTGGAAAGCGTGGGAGGGGTAGCGACTTGATATTTATAAATATGCGTTGTCGCGTTGGTTCGAAAGCAAGCAAAGAGAGAGAGAGAGAGAGAGAGAGAGAGAGAGAGAGCAAGAAAGATCGCCCCAGCGGCGATGGCGTCGTTTAGGCCAACGGCTAGACCTTACGAGTAGGCTGGAACACGCCAAGGTATGCACGGTAGGTTAATAAGGAACGACCTGAGGAGAGACCTAAAGAGAACCAAAATAACAGCACGGAATTGCGAAGAAAAATTGAGAAGGGAATTAGTCAAGATATGTTTAGAATTCTATAATAAGAGGGACGGAGGGGAAATGGGATGGAGACAAGAAAGGTCACCGAAAGAAATCGATGAGTTAGCAGTGGAAAGTGGGAGCGAGGAATATGGTTAATACGGACTGGTAACGTCAGGATGAAAAGGAGGCGAGAGAGCTCGCAGCTCGAGGCCCCGCCGTTCTCTAAGACTTATTCCAGGCTCCACGAATACAAGGTCAGCCGGCCACCGCTCCAGTGCAGTGGTACTAACCTCGCATGCTGCTGTGGCTCCTGCTTTGGCTGCTGTTCTTGTAGCTGTAGCTGTTGGCCGCTGCCAATGCGCTCCCTTCTTCCTCGCCCCCCCCCCTCTCTTCGTCAACAGAAACGGCATTCTACTCTCCTCTGCTTCTCCGCTCGCTCTCGTCTGTTCTCTCTTTCTCACCGTCAGACATCGGCCTTTTTACTTGCCACGCCGCGCACCAATCTTTTTTATTGCCCTTCCTGTTTATCGTTCTTGCAGCACCGACACTCGCGACCGCCCGCTGTTACACGATTATGTAACTCCACTCTGCTCTAGCACGATGGCCGACCGATGCGAGATGCGATACATTTCGACGCTGGGACAACGAACAGTCGCCTTGGTCCCTGATACTTGATCTCTGATCCCTGTCGATTTTTCACGTACCAATTTAAAATGTACATTTACCATTTCACAGTCAAAGGACTTCATTTATGCTGAACATTCTATATTTAATAATTAGGATTGACTCCATCGAATGATAAAAGCTGAAAGAAATGTTGACAAACATATTTGATACATTAATTTCAAAATCTCCACGAGTCCGACTCGATATCATAAGACAAGTTAGGGTTAAACTGCTTGCAATCTCAGAGAGGGCTTAACTATCAAGGGAACGCGAAGGTAGCGACGGCAACGTGGACAGGAGCCGCATCGAGTCTGATATAAGAGGCAGTCGGTGCTAGTTGCATAATCGCATTCTTGTCGCTCGGGTTCGACTGGCGGTGCACGTAGGTGGGTTGCAAGTGCGCGATCACGGGTACAGAACCGACGATTTCGGAGATAAGACGACCGAGAAAGAAGAAGAAGAAGAAGAAGAGGTGGAGGTGGAGGAGGAGGAGGAGGAGGAGGAGGAAGATGAAGAAGCCCAATGTCTCGACGAGAAAACAAGACCGTGTAGAGAGCTCGCCTGCTGCCGCTGCGTTGTTGCAACGAAGAGGATCTTCCGGTGGGGGGCAAGGTGAGGAAAGGGGTTCGGGTTTAGTAGCATTGGATCGGTGACCGGATGGCCTTGTGAATATGCGCCACGGGCGAAACACGGCTCGATGCAACCGCTCGCCCGATATTTCTGGACCCGATCAACGAGAGAGAACACCGCAGACTAGCTGTTTAGGCTCCGAGAACTCCTCTCGTGCGAATCTCATGGCCCTGTCTTGGGAAAAACTCGGTGAAAGGGATTCTGCGTTCGGTCTCCTCGGTTTATTGTTGTAGAACCTCCTAGCCATTTATTGCAATTTTTTGTGTAACCACCACAATTTTCGAAAATGATCATTTACAAACTACAGACTAGATTAATTTGGGGGATCGTTAGATCAGCAACTGGAACTCCAGCGCAACCGCGTTATCAGAGCGTTATCGCGAGTGTGGCAATCGGCCATTCAAAAATAAAGCACATCTTCCATTCATTGGTTAAATATAGTTCCTAGAGCTTATCAAATAAGCTAACTAAATATCAAGGTGGCTAGGTAAAAAAAATTCAACCTCTTACGCGACATCGTTCAAGCGCTAGGTTAGCTTCTCTCGAACCGATGCGGCGCGACGCGACCGTTGATCACGAACTTCCTTTTCTACTTCGCGTGAAAAATTCTGCGAGCGAGATTTCTGGAAGTTCGACGAAGACCACGGAATCGGATGATAAAATGATCGTCGCCTAATTGCATTACATTTGCCAGAAAAGAAATCGCCGGGGACGTTGTTTAGACCCGCGACACAGAAATCGAACGATACGGGCGGAAACGATGTCAAGGTTGCGTGTCTTTCGCGATTTCAAAGTCATCGGGATGAAATCGAGAATCTATAATCCTGTGATCTTTAAATGATCTTGCGCAATGCCAATTATGTGTTGTAACGATTTGTGTACTTCTTATTTCTGATAATTCTCAAAAGGATCCGAAGAATATCTCGATTATTATTATTTATAAACTTACGAATTTAAGCTGGCAGTGCACGATTGTTTTTTATCCGTCCACCGTCCAAAGGAGAGCGGATCTAGCCTTGATCTTGAGCGTGATTTATACTGTCTCGGTTGGACAGCTCACCAAAAAGAAAATGCAGATTACCAAGAGATCCTATTCGACAGAAAAAAAGTTCCAGACGGTCCGATGGGAAAGTTGACCTTATATTTTAATTTCTGTGTTAACGAGCCGCGTTAACTGACCAGCAGAATTCGTGAATGATGTAAGCCGCCGGATCTATAATTGCCGATGCGAATTAATGAACGATTTTATGTGCAAAAAGCCTGATGAAAATCTTTTTGTTCATGGAACGGTAATAGTGTCGTAACATGCAAACTAGTTTCGCGAGAATCGCAGAAATGAATGTTAAAAGTATTTTTAATCGAAGGCTGCGCAGATGAAATCAGTCAGGGAGGCTAGCTAGTTCAAAATAGATTGATGTGTTCGTTGATTTTTCGGAAAATTGCTTGGGGATTGCAATTTTAGAGGTTTCTTCAAGTGGAATGTCCCAGCCATGGTCAGACATTGAGGTTTTCTTCAGTTTCAAGACTTTTATAATTATCTGTTAAAATTGAACGTGGTTTTATGTGATAAATTATTTTCAAATTTCACAATTTAATATTTGGAGATTTGCCGATGTAATATGTATAAATGTTTATTTGAGATCGAATCAGGTGTGACTGGTTTTGAAATTATTAGCTAGAAATTGGTACAAAATATTGCATTATACAAATTTACTGTCGCCATCAATTTCAAAACCTATAGCAACAATACACTTCCCAAAAATTAATTCAGATACAGTATCGCAAAATCCAATTTCCAAATTGTTAAAAAGCTTCCGAAAAATTGCAGACAATTCCAGATCTCGAATCAATAGCGCACCGATTAAAATATCTTTATAATTCGATAAAAATTGCGATTCTTTTCGCAACTCTCTGATCGCAATAGCGTTTCGCCTGCGATTCTCGGATCTCGGACAGCCTGTGGCCTCGCGGAACGCATTCGCCGAGGCTATCTCTGCGATGCAAGTGCGCCGGCACTCGTTCGTTGCTTTATTTGCAATTTGATAAACGGTATCTGTTATGCCGCTAATTTCGGAGCCGGTCTCGCGATACGAATCTCACCACGGAAAAATATACGTCTCGTCTGGGCCCCGGGAATCTTCCTCAAATATCGTTCGGTGTCGCCGCGACACGGGATTAATTCGGATGCAATTAATCAACCGGCGGCTATCTGGCTCTGGACGGAGGTCCGGCTTTATTTTTCCAGCCGACTCTCTGTGTTACGTAACCCGATCGACATTTATCGTCATCATCAGATCCATCGTCGATGGTTGATTAGCTTCGAAATCCGTCCGAAAATTACTTACTTCATCTATTTCCTAATTATCTCTATCCCGGAATTTCTTATATGCTATTTAAATGCTACAAATTGATCTTCGAGTGTTACGCCAATCTCTGATTTCAGAGTTTTAATAGAAATTACACAGTTAATGTTTCTTTATGTATGTATGTATATTTTTAACATTGCTTTATCAACAGAGGTCATTAGCAACACGGTACAATTTAAAAATAATTGATATCTCTATGTGGTATATCTTATCATATATTATATCTTATTATATTTATCTTTTCATATATATTTGTGATTTCAGAAGTTGAAGAAATCGTTAGGTAACTTTGGAAGTTGTACTTTACACCTAAAATTAACGAATCATAGGCGATTAGTAACTGCTAGGCCTGCCTAGACATAGGGTTTCAAAGCTAAAATTCCTAACCTAACGCACCTCCCCCAAAAAACAACGTCGACCATTCATCGAAGAGCAGTCTGTCGAACAAAAGCGATCGAAGCGATTTGGCAGAGGGTTCGGTCGCACGCTCGAAAACCGGGGCAAAGCGTGCGGCTGAAACAGGAGATCCTTGGAGCGTGAATCCGCGGATGTGCAGTAGGCTGGTTACAGGCGAGCCAGGTAGGGTGAGCACGTCCCTATGACACAAGAACCTAGCCGCGCAACTAGTTGCATAATCGGCTGCATTCCCGGTACGCTGGTGCTCTCTCTCTCTCTCTCTCTCTCTCTCTCTCTCTCTCTCTCTCTATCTATCTATCTATCTCTATATCTATCTCTCTTTCTTCCTTGCATTTCATTCTTTCTCTGTTTAAAGTTCGCAAATGCTATGCCGCCACCTCTCCCCTTTTCTCTCGTCAATCGTGGTTTGTGCGGAGCAGTGGGGACGAAGGAAGGGAGGAAGAAACAAGAGGGGCAGAGTGGCACGCAAAAGGGAGGAAGAAGGGAGACGGAGCAACGTCATGTAGGCGGTTAGGGCGCCGTTTGCACACGCGAACACGAACTCGGATCGCGAAGAGAGGGAGGATAGAGGACACACGATAGAGGGGTGATGGCGGCGGAGAAAACCAGTCAGAGGTGGGGACCTAGAAGGTTGAGGTTATAATACCATTGGAGTAGTGGCCGCATGACCTTGCGTCTAGGTCGATGAGCCACGGTCGTTAAGGCGTCGCCGGGCCGATTCTTTCGTGCCGATATAATTTTTTCCGATACGAATTAGATGATCTTTATTCCCGTACGATTAGAAAGGCTAGCTGACCATTTCTATCATTCCTCAGCCATATGCACCAATAGACTGTAACATTTCTCCATTGAAGATGTATACCTAGAGCCCAAGAAATACTACTTGATACTACTTGACCATCTCCATTTTTTTTTCAACAATATCCGACAAAAATCAACGGCATTAATGACTAGAACGATCGATAAAGCAGCGCAGAGTTACAAGGCTACAGATCACGAAGGCGACGAGCTCGCTGAAGGGGGTTAAACACCACGAAGGCGACAGCCGATAATCCATGCTCGCGTGAAATCAGGTGATTCGCAGGCTAGTTACGTGGCCAGCAGTCTGTCGTCGTGGTTTCCATGGCGGAGAGAATGCGAGTGACACGAAAGCCTAGAAACTGGTTACATCATTGCGGTATTCTCGACTAGTCTACAGAGATTCACGTGTGCGGAGCTGTTAGACAGACACTCGACAAGCATGCGTGAACGTTCCGGCCTGATAACGAGGGTTCCCTTCGGCAGCGAGTACGACTATCGAATCCATAAATTCAGTCTCGATGACCTTTGACCTTGGTCTCGCGGCGAGGAGAGTAGTTTGTCCTTGCATTTCGGCGAAAATCGTGCGCAACGAAACCCCGTCGTGGCTTGTGGTTTTCTTTTGAAAACGATGGATTGTTTATGCGAAGCTGCTCGGAAGTTGTTAATATTTTTCGTAGAATATGTTCGTAGTGATCTTAAACATCTTAGCAATAATCTTGAAAAATAATTCGATCTTCAAAAAATTATAAATTGGAACACTCTATTTTTGGTTCGGTAAAAACGAAACAGGAACCATTCTAAAAAATGCACCAATGGAAAAACAGGCTTTTTCAAGGGCCTACACTCAGTCCTGAGTCCCAGACCCTAAAGCAGGTTCCAAGGTCCATTTTTCAGTCGACTTCCTCCTCGCAACGTCTCATTATCGTCGGCATTACGACTGGCTGGTCCGCGCAAGAGGGTTGCTCGAAAACAACCGTTGACTCTTACGCAATCAGAAGCGAGTATGCTCGCAATGGCGGTGAGACGAACGTGTGGTATCTGCCCTCTCCCATTCTCTCTTACTCTTCCCTACTCTCTCTCTTTCTCTCTCTCTCTCTCTCTCCCCCCTCTCTCTCTCTCTCTCTTACGCTCTGTTGCGCTTTCTCGCCCTCGTTCGCGATTCCAGGAATGCTCTTTGTGCCGCGCGTTTTCCCCCGCCCTCGCTGGGTTAAACAGTCGAGTCCGACGACCTTGATAGCGAGAGCGGTTGTCGTCGTGGTTGTCCTCGTCATCGGTGTCCCATCGAGGGACCCACGTCGAAGATCCCCGTCCAGGTATCCCCAGTAACCCTGAGAGAGAATCGGGTCCACCTATGCGGTTCTTTGTCTCTGGGAAAATTGGCCCACGGCTTGCTCCATCTTCCAGCACCACGGGCCTGGAGGGGCGTTCAGGATCGATGAGATCTCGAAGCGGTAGCCTAACGCGATTGGGCCATGTAAATGCTCCCTCCCGAGGGAGGAATGCGCTCATAAAACGGCCCGGACCGAGATATCTTTGACTCCGGCGAGCTTTGGTTATTCACAGAACCGGACGTTTTCGGAGAACGTTCGTGCTCAACCTCAGATTGATGGAGGATCAACCCTGCGCACGATGACGAGGATTCGGGGAGGATTTTTGTGAAGGATATTGCCGTCATAAAGTAGCTCCCGATACTTTGATGGTTCACTGTTTGGAATATTTTGCTAGAAGAGTTTTCTGATGAGTGGACGTTTATGGTAAATTTTTGGATTGTAGATGTTGGATTTGTATTTACTCTATCTTTACGGAATGATATGTCTTATTTTCTATATTATTGTCCTATATTATAGAAGCTATCCCCAGGAGATCCTATTTACCTTCTGATTAGAATCTAGGTTCAATTTTCTCACGTGTGTACAGCTGGATCTCTACAATGACCTTTCTTCTTGCGAACCTACCCTTTAACCGTCTCTCCTTTCAGAAGCGTGACAACTTGAAATACATACAAAATTCTCTGAATCGAGAACGAAAATAGCGTAGAATGTTAAAATGTGACAATTCTGAAGAAAATCTTGAATTCAATAGAATCGTTTTATTAAAAATTTTGAACAATCTTCAAACCTTTCCCGAACAAAATCACTGAAAACCATTTCCACCCGAACCCCTCAACCAAAAACCTCAACTCACTACTCTCGAATGCCTGCATCACTCGCCAACCCTCTGAACGATCTACCAGTCCAAAACCCACCCCTCGAGCATCCGATTTTCAAGGACTGATCGTTGAGAGACCTGTCTCCCGCGTACTGCCCCCGAAATGAAACCGAGGCCGAAGGCCGGTAACGAAAGCAGACAGTGGCGGTGACTACTGGTGCAGCGATCGAGCATGGTCGGGAGGTGGGGTGTGCATAGTTGGTGTGGGTAGCACGCGGAGGGGGGCGGAGATCGGGGACGCGAGGGGGGTTGGGCGGCGGACGCCCTTGAGCGACGGGCAATGCACCGTGCGAGGTTCAAGGCAGAGCGGCGGTTGCCGTCGCGCCGCCGCCACCCCCCTCCACCGTTCTCTCTCCACCCCCTCTACGACGTCTACGTCCCCACCCCCGCTCCACCAACCCCCGCTTTTGCACATTACACTCTATCCTCGAACCTCACCCCACTTCTCGCGTCACCTTCCTGCTCGCCTGCATCGGTCGTACTAGCTAGGCTGCTCTTTCTGCTCCCCGTGTCGCTCTTTCTCTCCCTGTCTCTCTCTCTCTTTCTCTCCCTGTCTCTCTCTCTCTCTCTCTCTCTCTCTCTCTCTCTCT
>CM052207.1:13634565-13674409 GCA_028454225.1 Lasioglossum leucozonium
TTTTTTTCGCTCTCGCGCCCTACACACCTCGCTACCTTGGATCTTGACCTATTTTTCCATGGAACTTGCGGAGGGGGTGGGTAGCTGCGAGAACATGTGGGGGTGTACTAGCTCTGATGGTGGCTTATGCAATCTTCTGGAAGCTGAACGCACAGCTTTTTGTAGGTCGGGGGTAGGTACAGGATTTTGTGAGTGTTGGGGGATGTCTTTGCTGTGATGTAATTCCATGTTGGGTCAAATGGTTTTATATTTAACCCTTATGTCTGTAACAAAAATTTACTACAGTCATCAATAACCAGTATACCCGGGTATCCACCTCCGAATTTTTTTTAAATAAACACTTTGCATCGCGTCAGTTTATAGTCAACTGTTACTACGCAGAACCAAGTTTTTAAGGCCTCGACTAGCCAGAAAGATCCTGCCAGATAATACATATAATTGGGCCTTTAATGGTACACCGTACGTAGCCGCACGCCGTTATTTTAAGTCTTCAGCCTCCGCCTCACTACATATATAGTTTATTATGCAATCAAATCAAATACTGCCAAAGAGAACCAACCGGCGTAGAATATTTTTTCGAGAATTGGCTACAGGACTCGCTACACCCATTATTGAATGTCGACTTAAAAACGTGAAAAATGTGAGACATTATACTACAAAAATTACTGGCGATAGCATTCTTGGCCGGTATACTAGTTTTATGGACATTTATTTTGGAATTTATTATTCGGGAAGAAAGATTATAACAGGCTCACAACGCAGGAGAACTAGGAAATCTTGCACCGTGTTCAATAAACCAGTCTGTGTTGAGCATTCAGTAACAGTAACAAAATGTAAAGAATGCGTCTAAAAATAAGTAATTAAGGCTTTTATGCATATAAATATTTGTTTTTATCTATTAAATTATCCCTGTAATGATATCGTATTGTAAATTGTTTTGTTCTGTAATTCATAATCTTATGTTTCTATAGGTGGATACTCGGGTATCCTGGTTATTGAGATTCCGGGTATGTGAACTTTGACGGAATAACTCTCCCAATCCAATATAAAAAAAGAAGTTTGAAAGTATATTTCTCTTGTAAAATGTTGCATTAGAAATGATCCAAGCGTCCATGACGAAATTTTCGCGGAAACAAAAAAAATTTTTATTGTTAAATCGTAACTTTTCTAATACAGTGCTTTATACAAATCAGATCTAAAACAATTCTCTAAATCAATTCTCTAAAAAAGAGAGTTCAAATTTTTTGTTCCAGAATCGTGAATTTAATGAAGGTAGAATTTCATGAATACCAATTAGGTAGAAGTTAAAATTGGAGTATATCTTGCCCCTTGTCCTAGAACTAATGACACCCTATGCAATCCCTTAAGAGCAGCGTTTGAACGCTTTCATTCTCATTCTTTCCTACCGTCAAATAAAAAGTCTGCTAGACTCAAAGTGACTCTAGGTTTAAACGGAAATTTTGAATTTCGCAGAGGCTCCATCCAGTAGCGTATAAATAGCGAGGAGGGAGCAACGATTAAACCGCGAGACCGCATCATCGTGACGTGTAGGTAATCCAGTGAAAACTCGCACGTGCGTAACCTTATCCCTCCCATACTTCAGCTCTCTGTTTTACGTTTGCTCGCGAGCGATGCCCTCGGCAGAAAAAAGCACGCGTGGACGCGTGTATGCACCGGCGAAGGTTATGCGCCGTGTCCTTTCTTTTGTGGACCAGCGCCCAGGAAACGCGCCCGGATTTGTTTGTTTCACGGTGTACGCCGTCGTGTTTACGTTTGCGCAAGACTCTAATCGGTTTGTGCACCCTGGTTGCTCGCCGATAACGTTCGGAAACTGTGTTCGCTGGGATTTGTTTGGCAGGTTTGCCACTGATACTGATTCTATTATCTTTGCTCCGGGGACAGTAGAAAGCTGGATTTCAGTAATCCTTGATTTAAATCACATTGGAATCTGATGACAAGGGATTCCATTTAATGTTAATCGTTCTGCAAGATAAATGGGTTCGTCAACACGTTAACTACCAGTACTTTCGCAACAGCTTTCATATTTATAATATTTCATTAAATGCAACAATATAATATTCTATTAAACCTAGACCTAGGCAGACTGAACTTGGACCGGGATACCAAGCCAGGTCCAAGAATTGATTGATTCTATGATCAAATTCCAGTATTTAGAAGGGGTCATAGGTTCAGGATCCTCTTTCTGGAGATTCTCTTTGAACCTATTACGTATCTAAGATAACAGAGGGGCCCCGTTGTCGCAGGAACTTAATTCTACGACACAGGCAGTGTCTTTCCATGGAGATTAGGTGAAAGCTGCATCGTTCGCCGGCACGATGACGCGGGCAAACTCCAAAATCGGGATTCTGTCACGTTGCGGCAATGTGACCGGGAACGAGGCTCTTCATCGGGTCACCGACTCTCGTTTCCACCGTGGTGCCCCGAAATAGAACGATTATTTGCCACCCTCCCCCCTTTCCCCCACCGTTCATCTTGCTCTTTGTACTCCGGGACCAGATCGTACCGTCAAAATGAACTGCTGCAAGACTCTCGGACAGTTTTGATCTTGTTTATACCGTTAAGGTGTCATTTAGTTCACTACGTTCATTCAGTGTATTCCAAATTGACGACAGATTTAACCTACCATTCCAGCGTGTGTCAGTAATCGCAGATTTTCAGACAGTGTTGGTCCAAGGACAATAATCCAATTCTTCACTAGTGAATAAATATATATATTATTATTATCGAATTTTTATGAAAGATAAAAATTGCGACCAGCTGAAATTTAATAGAAATTAATCTTATTTCTTAATATTTTTAATAGGTTGAACATAATATATTTAAAAATTTGTTTAATGCATAAAAACCACTGTATAATTATTATTAGTAGGTACCAGAAATTATTGTCAACTTTTCAACATTCTTTAGGGCAACGTTAATAGCAAACTTAAATAGAAAGTTGGTAGCTCGGAGTGAGTATGGACACAGGTCCCAAAGTTTTAATACGAAATATTTGAGGAACATTATTTGCTGTGAAACGATCGAGTTTGTTTTTGTAATTACGTAGCATTAATTCTCTTTGCATGTTCCGAATGGGCGTGGCGCGCAATAAACAAACAGTGAGCCTCCGATGTCGTCGGTTTGATGGATGTCTAGATGTTACCATTCATTTGTAAATCTATTGAGTCATTGTTGTTGATCGTTAACGAACACTCGGTTATCACGCGTCGTCTGCGATTTGTTTATCGCGCGATAAACGATCCTGTTAATACGCAACCGCGACGAGGAAAATCGGATGACGGTGCTCGATCGTCGTATAACGAAACTAAACGAGAAAACTTGTGCCGTTACATTAAAAACGCTGCTTAGTATTTCTGTATACGCATCGCCTAGGTATTCTCAAATTCTTTTTATCATTTTACTATTTTAAGTTGACCCAACCCTCTTTTGCCATAATTTCGTAAGATCCGCAGTCTATTAATTCATTAATGACATCATTAACTCTTGAAATATTTTTCTTTTTCAAAACACATTTCAGATAGATTCAAATTAGGTTACTCTCTGTCTCTCTCTGTCTCTCTCTCTCTCTCTCTCTCTCTCTCTCTCTCTCTCTCTCTCTCTCTCTCTCTCTCCCTCTCCTTTGTATCGATAGAAGACGAACTCCAATTCTGCAATTTGGATAAGCGATTCCCAGTCGCTATGAGCTCCTAGAGTTTCACTTTCGAGTGCATCAACTCGAGGAATCCTGCACCGGCGATGGAAGAGGGGTTTGCAGTCGCGATTGGCTCTTAGAATTTCACTTTCGAGTGCAGTCGCGGCTCGCAGACGTAGAATCGAGCTGACGCGAGAGGCCAGGGGAATATTCGCGGCGGTGCTGGCGGCGGCGGCGGCGGCGCGGTTAGGCGAAGGTCGAAATCGTAATCCCGGCCCGGGCCGGTTTCAAGTTCACGGCTCCGGAGCGAAGAAGACGCGAGGGAGTGGCTCTCGTCGCTCCGAGAGAAATAGAGACAAAGAGAGACTAAGAGAGAACGAGAGAGAGAGAGAGAGAGAGAGAGAGAGCACGCAACCGGAGAATTCGTCATCGAAATTTCTGGAAGAGCCAAAGCGAGAGAATGCAGTCATAGGTCCCTCTCTTCTCGCGAAGCTGGCGAAGAGAGAGCACGTTGGCCCGGCTCGTCCGGTCTATGACTCAGGAATGACCCTCGTTGAACCGAGCTGAAGCTGAAGCCGAGTCGAGCCGAGCCGAGCCAACCGAAATGCACCATGCGAAAGCGAAATTCGCAACGCGCCGCGTTTTTAGCCACGCCGAACCCGAAAATATCAAGCGTTGTCGGCTCATGCGAAGGTCGATCGCGCGCTGAACCCGCGCGAGACGACTACCATCGGTGAAAAAGAGAACACCGGGTCCTGGGATCGATTTATTTTTGTCTTGCGTCTTTTCCGAAGCCGATCTGACCGGTCCCTCGATGCGCCAACACTCCATGCATGCTGTATCACCGTATTCTTTATCCTACATATCCCATTTTATTATTAAGCGATTTTGCAAGTTCGTTGCAGATTCAACCCTTCGCATTCGGTGCTATTTTAACAGTGAAATTAAATTTTTGTTTCGATTTTCAATATTTCCACTTTATTCGTATGAAACTGTTCCAATTCGTACATACAAAAGTTAGATATTTTTTAATTTGTATTTGTAATTATTTCTGTGACAGATTTATGAATTAGTCTTTTAAGTGTCTTTACCCTCACTGAAAAAAAATGTTTAAAAACAAGCGTTTCTCTGAACGTAGAAAACAATCAACTCCGTCTTTGTGACTATATTTTTAATAATGTTTAAAGAATCTTTAGCAATTCCAGTTTTCTAAGGGGTGGATTTTGTTCCCATCAACCATAAATGATCAAAAATAAACGTCTCCCTATAAATTTTGGTTTCACCTCTGCTAAAAAGCTTATTAGTTACTGGGACTGTATTTTTAATAATTTCTGGGACATCATATCAGGGTTACCACTTTTTACTTACTTTTGTTCCAACTGAAAATAAATACTCGCAGATCCATATTTAAATGTAAAATATACATCTCCGTCATTCTAACATTTTGAACAGTTTCTGAAACAGGTTTCGGGGATGTCATTTTTTCATAGGGCAGTTCCACAACTACATTTTAGCCTCCACTCTGTTAGATGCCAACATTTTTCCTCCTTCGCATTTTGTTTCACGTTTCACGAGCCTGAAAGGTTTTATGAAGATTTGTTAGTGTTTATCGTTCGTTATTAGCAATAAAGCAGATGGTACAAACCGCTCTCGACCGATGTTATCGTTTGCTCTCTCTCTCTCTCTCCCTCTCTCTCTCTCTCTCTCTCTCCCTCCCTCTCTTTCTGTCCCCCCGCACTTCTCTTCCACGCCCCACCCCGAAATCTCGAATTTCAATTGAAAGTCCGTTGCCCCCGCTAAACTTAACTCTTTGCCAGCGCGGCTGCATCGCTTCCGGTTGTTCAGACATTTTTCCCGAAATTTCGTGCAACCAGCGCTGTCGCTGGCCTTCAGAGCCTGTGGATGTAAGGCAGGAGGTAATGAATCACGTGTTTTCTGTTTGGAGATGATTTCAGATTGCCCACACGGTGTCCTGAAATATTTCGTACAAATCAAACACTTTCGTACAATTAAAACCATTAGTCACTACACGAAAGTATACATGGAATTTTATTTCGTCCGAAAATAAAGGCTGTTTGAAGTTTTTACCACGAGTCTAACTCGTTATTATGCGAGAAGGGGTTGAGAGCTTTCTGCCGCGGGATTTTTATCTACCATGGTAGAGAGATGATTTTGAAATACGGAAGAATGACTAGGCGATTCTCGAGTGTCAAGTATGAGACCGGTGCCCCAAAGTGAGATCAACGATCAAGAATTTCAACGAGCAACGATACCTACTGCGAACGGAGGCTCGATTCTTGATCATTGTTTCTGAATAAACGCACCGCGCCCAATATTTCGACCCGCGCCACGCGTTTCGCAACCCCAAAAGAAAAGGTTAACTAAATGTCTGCGCAGAGAGAGATCTCTGCAACGGATTAGATTGTCTTGCACAACTCTCTATCGTGTAATAAACGAATTTTTTCGCGGTCGTTACGCGAGCTACGTTCCGCGTCAGCCTCTGACAGCCAAAGATACGAGTGGCCGTATGTCGTAACGTATCCGCGGTAATACCGGATCTCGCCGCGGAATTAAGGCCTCCGCACACTGGGATGAAGATGTTGGACGCGTTCAATGGTTGGCGATTGAAACCCCGTTCTGGTCCATTAGTATCGGATCACAGCGTGAACGACGCAATTCCCCGTGCCGTGGCAGATACGGCTGAAAAGAGTACACTGTCTAGAAAAATGTCCTGAGTGCAAGTTCCTTCATATTCTGTGGTCTTACAGCTTGAGGAGAAAATTTTTCCCGATTTTTTTTCTGGCGGAACTTCTATTTGCAAACCACTTTATAGTATAGTCACGCCTACATGCAACATTCAGATCCGCCCACTGGTGGTCCTTAGCTCCGTCTATTACTGCTCCCTAGTTGCAGGCCTTCTATTTTATTTGATTTTCATTTGGTAGATTTTCTAAGTAATTTCTATCTAATTTTGATCATCGGTATTCTCTAATTTCTTCTGAAAATAGCATCTACAATGTTACTTTAGTCACTCCCACAAGTGTCATCTGGTTCTTCCCACTGGTTCCTCTGAGTTCCGCCTATTACTGTCCCCTAGTTACGAAACTCTGATTTCGTTTGGTTTCTAAAGTTTTTCTGCTTTTCCCAGCAATTTTCTTAGCTACGCCCATAATCGATTCTTATCTCGACGCATAAATTTTTCTTATTCTATCCCTCCAATCCCCATAAGCTTCGTTACTATTTCTTTATTTCTACATCCACGAACTTGTATAGTTTCTCCCAATTATTAGCCCCCATAGTTCCGCCTATTAATGATCTTCGCTCCTCTCACAGGAGCCAAATTTATCCAACACTCCCTAAAAACGATTCATAATCGCTCTATCGTCAATCATCGTTCTCTCACATCGAAATCGAACATTTCGCAAAGCGCTTCGGCAATTTCTGAGGGTTCGTGTTCAACGATCGCGTTCGCAAGGCCGACTCTATTCGATCGTCCCGTCGATCCGGGCGCCGATAAATCCCGTGGAATAGAGAGATTTTTCTCTTGAGAGACGCGGTTCTAGCTGGTGGCAGGAGGCGGAGCTATCGGAAAAGAGCAAAGGGGACGGTGTGCGTGGGCCTTTAAGCCCGTTAAAAGGCCGAACGCGCGGGAAGGTGTATCCCGTATCCGAGAGCGCGGAGGGAAGCCGTTAATTCTTGTGCTTTGACATTAGCGACGTGGTTGCTTGCCTCGCCGCCGTACTTTATTTCGCAGTCGGTAAATCGTAAAACGTTAAGGCGACCGGCTCGGTCGAAGCATCGTTCCGCGGCCACCACCGCCTATGTATCACGCTATACAACACTACGCTCTCAGTCCTTGGCCGACGGGACGCCCGCCGTTTGCTTCTGTGGGCATAGAATTAATGACTTTATTCGCCGCACTAACAGCGATCATCGCCCGTAACGCGAAAGCAACATTCGTCAATTTTCATATAACACCCTCAAAATTTCCCCATCCCAAATAGACGTCCTAAAGTCACAATTCTTATGGAGTATTCCGCTTCTCAAGTCTGTCTTTTTAATTTTTAGGAATTCTTTTCAGATGAACTATTAAACTTTTCGCATTAGCATTTTTTACACATATCTATGGGGTTTTCAAGTATGTACACGTGTTATTTTTTTTTTCAAGTGAAAATAACCAAATTAAACGAGTTAAAAATTTATTTATAGAGTGTGTTTTACGAGAGGTGTATCGACTGTTGTCACGTTTGCGGTCCTTCGCTGATCGAAACAGAAAAATGCTTCAACTAACTTTTTCCTTCACAAACATTGAAATTATAAAAATCTTTTAGACACAGTCTTACAATTAATGCTAAGCATCTCCGGCGAGAGATTTTTGGATAATCGACGTCAAAGTTCAATTCTTTCCAGTGCGTCAGGTTTCAATTTTAATTTTAATTTCCACCGATTATCACACTGGAGACCAATAAGTTAATCTTGACGGATCAAATGCTTTCGCTTCAGATTTTCAAGCTCCCCTTTCATCGAATCAATCGTCCAGGCTTGACAGTTTAGTTAGACTATCAGATGAATCAGGCTTATCCTTGTTGGCTGCCAAACTATGAATGTGTAAATTTCCTGGATACTTTTCCTTGTTAGTACCGAAGCTATTAGTATCAAGTGGAAAACTTCGTTCGAGCCTGATCAAACGTTTCTTATTATTTCCGCGAAGCATCGTAATCGATCCCTGAAATCATCCTCGCGTGTCCCAGCGTCACGCGATAGTCCTGGCGCGGTACGGTGTGGTGCGGCGCGGCGTCAATGGCAAGCAAAGAAAACGATTACGCATTCGTGTTTTTTTTTTTTTTTTTTATTATAGAAAGTCTCATATGAGATTTATTTCAACATGGTAGAAAATACAATACAATACAAAAATTACAAACTGATGAGAATAGAAAACAGAATAGAAAATTGAAAGTACAAAAACAATATAATGAAAATATGATAACAAAAACAGTATAGACCAATCGCTTATACACTAAGGGCGCAGCTTCTAAGAAATGATAACATATAATGACAAGCCTTGATATTTGGTTTGGATATTATCAATGAAACATCCATTGGTAAGATTGATTGAACGGAGCTTATTAACTAATTTTTTTCTTTCCTCATTGTACAAATTACATTGCCATAAAACATGATTCAGAGACTCTTCTCCCTCCCCACATCTACGCTCTGGATCGTCAATAAACCCAATGCGAGCAAGAGAAGCAGCTAAGTGATAATGATCCGATCTACACCTGTTAATAGTGACAACATCCGACCGAGATAAATTTAATTGTGAGAACCAAGGAAGTCTATTTTCACTAAAAAATTTTTGGAAGAAAGTTTTACCCTTAGAAAGTCCATCAGTTTTTACTGATGAGAGGGTGTTTTCAAACATATTTTTACTAAATAACTCAAAGAGATCAGAAAAAGGAATACTAGAAATACAAGGAACACAAATAAAATTGATTCAACACAAATAAAAATATCACACTCCTGAAGGGAGGCCTGAATATCTTGCATTCTTCTGCGTATGCTTCTTGAGTTCCAATACATAATGTTAATCAAGTCATTGTGTTGCGAGTAATTTGATGACATAAGAAAAAAGGTTGAAGCTTATTATAAAAGATAAATATATATAAATTAGATGTCTAAAGTCTCTAAGTAACAAGAATCCGAGCTGGCACTGTCATCAGCATCAGGTGAATGAAGTTTTTTAATTATCCTTCCAATGCGACTCTTTAAGTTTCGCTCTATAACCAGACCTTTGACTTCAGTGAGCATAGCGATGAGAGCCGGAATGTCGTCAGTATACTTTAGCGCCGTCTCTAGAATCTTCGAGTTGTCAAAGGAGTGAACCAGAAATTCAGAGATCCTGTTTAAATTAAGAGGGTACTTGTGCGAATTAGTTACAATCAACTCTTTTGCTGGTAAGAGTTGCATCGAAATAGCATCAACGTTGATAGCAGTCGTAGGCAAAATCTTCATTTTCTTAGCCGATTTATTCTTGATATTTTTGTAAACAGAGACCTGATTATCAGTTTTTAAGAGCTCTGTAGCAAGATCACTGGCAGTGGAAGAACTTGACAGCGGTCTTTTAAAGGTCTCTATTGTCAATGGAGGTTTTACAGCTGTAGCTGTGGCTTCAGTTAAGAGTGAATTTTGTAAATCTATAACTGGTATAACACTTGACTCATTGGTATTCACAATATCATTACCCGAAACATATTGTGTACTCGGACTAGACAGCGGCACAAACAATTGCTCGTTACTAATGTCTGAGTTTAGGTTCGTTTTGTCAACACTTTTGCAAAAACGAGCAAGGTGTCCTTCCTCTTTGCAAATGAAACACGAAAGCTTCTCGCTAGACAAATAAATCCAATAATTGGTGTTGTCATAATTTATCTCTAAGAAGGGCGGCAACTTGCAGACGTCATCTGGATGGATATAAATCTGCCTTCGGAAACTAAGAATGTGCGCAAATCCAGTACCACTAAATCCAGCCCTGATGAAAGTTATTTGCGAACAAGGTCGAATATTCCTTTTCAATAGTTCATCACATATCACACTATGCGGGATAATAGGGCAGACATTTGATATAATAATCCTTTTGGCCTTAGAAATAAGTGGACGAACCTCTAAAGAGTGATGTCCAATATGAATTTTAACCTTTGACTCAGTAAGTTGGTCTGCAGATTCTTTCGAGTTAAGATAGAAACATACACAACCGTGTGAAATTCTCGAAACAAATCTTATGTTCAATGAGTTGGTAACTTTACTCAAAGCCATTATATAATCTTGGATGGAAATGCCCTCAACTGCATCAAAAACAATGGCCTGTTCCTTAGTAGGGAATTGAACTTGAGTAGTACTTTGAGCGTAGGATGCTTTAACCAGCGAATTAGCCATCTTTGGATCCATTTGGAAAAGCACAATTAATACAAGTGCCCCTGACGGCAGAGACACAAGTATAAACACAGTGAGGAGAGAAAAAAAACACTTAAATAATAGGGATTTTAAAGAAACACTTATTTAACCAAGATAATTTCAAACCGCTAGCCGTCGCCATACACTCGAGCACGAAAACGTAAACACTTCTGACCTCGGTGACGACTAACGCCAAACTCCCGCATTCGTGTTTGCAGAAGGAAAACGGTCACGCGCCTCTTTTCCGCCCATAATCACGGTCCCATTTATCTTTCTCTCCTTCCCTTTTTCGCACCGCGCCGCGTCTTCAGTCTTCGGCGGCTTTCCTGCGTGCATTTCCATAGGGTGACCCGCGGTAAATCGTCGCGCACGCCGGAAGTCGTTTGTTCTTTATTAAACCCAGCGAGCAATAAATTCATTATCGTCGCCGTCGACGTATTTAACATTCGTTCGCGACTTTTCTACGGAAACCCGACGAACGAGGAAGAAGCCGCGGAAACAATTGGCGAAACACTTTTACAACACCGTGTTAACGGTTTTACTGAAGAGAGAAAATCCTATTTTGTCAAAGTGTCATTGTTTTTGTTCGCGGTTGAAACTCGAACGACGGCAGTGCGCTACGTTCAAAAATGAAGGGTGTAAATCTTCATTCAAACTAATCTAGCTTATTCTACCCGAACAATTTCTCACGTAGGTTTAATTACGGAGAATAATAAACAGAAACAGTATTGTAACTAAAACAAAATATATTTTAAAAAACAACACTTAATTTGTACAGTAATGATTAACGGTAGTCTTACGGAGAAGTTAACTGCGTTGAGAATGATTTGAGAGTGACACGACCTTTTTCTTCTGCCTCGAGGTCTCCTTCAATCACCTTGGTGGTGGAAAACGGAGGGTGGTTGGAATTTGTTAAACTTGATTCTATTTGCTGACGGACTTGAGGAAGGGGAATCGTACAAGATAACCCTCGCCGGGTAGAGGTGGAAATCTCCATCTCAAGCCCGTCTGGAAAAACTCAAAAATCCGTGCTGGAAAAAACCAATAAAGAGACTCCGAGACAAAACGAAGGAATGCCCAAGTGGGCCGCATGTGCGCCGCGGTTTATGGTTCCCTGTCTCGAGCGAGCGACGATTGCCTGGCCCGGAACTCGACCTCGAAACCCTCAAGGACCCGCGGCAACTTGAGGACCGGCTTAACGACAATAATCGACCATAAAAATTGTTTCCGTGTATACCGCGGAACATACTCCCCCCGTTGAGAGGGTGACGATCAAAAATGGACGTACAATGGAGGGTGATATGGCGTACGCGTGGAATGTATAGATTATTGCGATTTGATGGGTTGTGATGTTTGGATGATGGCATCTTCCTCGTCCTGGTTGGGCAGTGGTACAAGTTTTTTGACATTCCTGTCGAGGGTACTTGTGACTGTCCGCACGGTGACAGTTCGGATGATTCCATCGGAGCCTGGGTGTACCTTGATAACTCTGCCCAAGGCCCATTGCATGGATGGAAGGTTGTCGTCTCGTAGAAGCACAACAGTGCCTTCCTTGATTTTGGACTGACCATCCTTCGTCCATTTTGTGCGTGTAGTCAGCTCATTAAGATACTCCCGATGCCATCTTTCCCAGAACTGCTGCTTGGTTTTCTGGATATTCTGCCAACTGGTGAGCCGATTGGAAGATGTTTCTCTGAAATCTGGTTCACAGTTCATGATTCACATTCATGGTTATGATCTGATGAAATTGGAGTAAGTGGCCGAGAATTTAGAATTGCTTCTATTTCGATACTGAGGGTGTTAAACTCTTCAAAGGAAAAGAGTTCTGTGGCAAGGGAACGTTTGAGATGGTGTTTAAATGATTTTACTGCTGCTTCCCACAGACCGCCGAAATGTGGAGTCTGTGGTGGGATAAAATGCCATTGAATAGATTTTGTTGAGAGAAAACTATGAATTTTAGAATGATGTTCGGAAGATTCCAACAGAGTTTGTAACTCTAATAATTAGTTATTGGCTCCGATGAAATTGGTGACATTGTCTGAGTAAATATTGGAACATATCCCACGACGAGCGATGAACCGGCGCAGAGCAGCGATGAATGCATCGGTGGTCATGTCGCTGACCAGCTCGAGGTGTACTACCTTTATTGCGAAGCATACGAACACCGCTACATACACCTTGATGCGTTTTCTGTTCCGGTGTCGTCGTTCCTTAATGTAGAATGGACCACAATAGTCCACTCCTACATTTGTAAATGGTCGAGATTCTGTGATTCGGGCGGCTGGTAAATTTCCCATCACGTAATCAACGGGAGGTGGATGCGCTCGGCAGCAACGCACGCATTTCCGAATGGTCTTCCAGACTTGGCTCCGTCCGTCGATGGGCCAGTACCTCTGTCGAACTGCATACAGAGTGGCCTGTACCCCAGCATGATGGTGACTGCGATGATAGTCTTCGATGATGAGTGTTGTGACATGCGCCTTTGGTAAGATAATAGCATGTTTTTGGTTGAACGGCATTGCAGAATTGGTGAGCCGTCCTCCGACGCGGAGGATGCCGTCCTTGTCGATGAAAGGAGCTAACCGTCGCAGTTTCCCGGTTAAAGGAGCGCTCCGATCCCGAGTCACATGACGGATTTCTTCAGCGAAATGGATCTGCTGCAGAAGAAGAATGATGCGTGAATGAGCGTGATACAATTCACTCACGAGAATGGGTCCGTTTCTGCGATGCTCGCATTTCCACCGCAAGCAAATCGTTACGATTCGGACAAGTCTGGTCCATGACGAATAACGATCCAAGATGCTGGGTTCACTGGTATTGGTTGCTAAGCAAATGATTTGCTTTTGCTCCGGATCCTCCTCCATTTCAGGAATGAACTTCCGATTTGGCCATTCGGATTCATCCTGAGACAGCCAGCGTGGTCCTTGTTTCCAAATTGATGGTTTGAGGAAATCCTCGGGAGATTGTCCTCGTGAAAGAAGATCGGCTGGATTGTCGTGTGTGGGTACGTGTCGCCAATCTGAAACCTTGGTTATGGATTGTATTTGATTGATTCTATTGGCAACAAACATTTTGAGCAAATGAGGTGGTGTTGATCCAATGCAGTACTATCGAAGAGTCTGTCCATAACGTAACTCGATCCAAAGTTATGTGTAGCGCCTTTCGAACAGTCGTGAGGATTGATGTCAAAAGCAGCGCGCCGCACAATTCGAGTCGCGGAATTGTTTGCTGCTTCAAAGGTGCAACCTTCGACTTTGCCATGAGTAGGTTGACCTGTACGTTGCCCTCAGCGTCGGTGGATCTTAAGTAGACGCAAGCTCCATACGCTCTTTCATTGGCGTCGCAGAATCCATGGAGTTGCACATTGATTGGGGAGTCAATGATGGTTCTGCGATGAAATGTTACGTTATTTAACAAGGGCAACATCTGGTATAAGTGGGTCCAAGCGTAGGCGATGCTAGACTGCAAGGATTCATCCCAATCGACCTTCATAGTCCAGAGCTTGTGGAGGATGAGCTTGGCTTGAATAATCACCGGTCCCAACAATCCTAAGGGATCGTAAATCCTGGCGATGACAGATGAAATGTGACGCTTCGTTACATGTGGTGGTGAAGTTGGTTGCTGTACGGCGTAGCTAATAGAGTCATCCTCGGAGTTCCACATCACACCCAGGGTTTTCACCGTGGATGTTTCGTCGAAGCGGATTTTGCTGTTGATCTGGTCGGCAGGTAGATCGCGAAGCAAATCGCGATCATTGGAAGCCCATTGTCGGATCTTGAGTCCAGCTAGTCCGAGAAGCTGCCGTAGACCTTCTCTAATTCGACGAACTTCGGCTTTGGTGTTGGATCCCGTGATGGCATCGTCCACGTAGAAATCCCGCGTCAAAATGGTTGCAGCTTCCGGGTACTGTTGTCCTTCATCTTGTGCAAGCTGATGCAAACACCGGATGGCCAAATATGGTGCTGTGGATAAACCAAACGTAACAGTATTTAATTCGTACGTACTTAATTCCCCGTTAGTGTCACGCCACAGAATACGTTGGTATTTCCGGTCTTTCTTCCGGATTATGAATTGCCTGTACATCTTCTCAATGTCACCAGTGATGACATACTTGTGGATACGGAATCGGAGAAGTATGTACAGGAGGTCATCTTGGATTTTACGGCCGGTGTGCAGGGTGTCGTTCAATGAAATCCCAGTGGAAGATGGCGCGGAACCGTCAAATACGACACGCAGCTTGGTGGTCTCGCTGCTCATCTTAATCACTCCGTGGTGTGGTAGGTAGAAACCAGCGCCGTTTCCGAGTGCATCAGAACACTTAGACATATGTCCCAAGTCCAGGTACTCTTGTATAACTGCAGAGTATTGTTGTTGCAGTTCTGGATTGCGCAACAACTTCTTTTCCAAGATGATGAAGCGCTGCATTGCTCGGGCTCTCGAATCGCCGAGCTGGCTATGTTTGCCGTTGAATGGCAAAGCAACCACGTATCTCCCTTCGGCGTTGCGAACGGTGTGGTCTTCAAAATGCTGTTCGCACACAGAATCTGACTGCGACAGATGCTGAGTTTGTGGGCCTTCCTCGATTTCCCAGAATCGAGAAATGTCGTCGTGAAGAGTAGTGAACGCATGACATGTGGATGTCACTGACTCACTCGTATCGGATGCTGGAACGCTCCCCCCGATGGTCTATCCTAATCTTGTTTTCTGCAGAAACAAGTCTGGACCGTTGGGTGTTGAAAGGTTGATTTGTCCTACACAGAGTAAAGATAATGAAACTCCTGTACACAGTAGCATGTCTATTGGAACAGGTTTGTCGAACTGTGGATCAGCCAGTTTTATGTTTTTGGGTATTTTGAGCCTGCTGCGGTCGATTACTTGGTTCGGCATCGTAGTTGCAATGATTGGGATTACTATGAATGTCAATGAACGTTCATAATCTCCTGTACGGGATCTGATGGATGCGGTGATCTGACGTCTGGAGTTGGTTGAGAGCGCGTTCAGGGCTCCGACAGAGACATGACATTTTTGAAATGGAAAACCAAGCTTCTTCGCGAAGCCCTCTGTGATGAAGTTGTCGGTGGCGCATGTGTCGATGAATGTGCGACACCGATGTAGGTGCTTATTCTTATCCGATACTAATACTTCTGCTGTAAGAACAAGTTCCGGATTAATTGTGTCGATTACAAAGGTGTGATGCCAAGCTGTCGGAATCTCTGCACTTGCTAGTCAATTAGACCGGTGAGATGATGTTGGTGAGCATCGTCCAGATGCATTGGAGGATGCGTTCGAAGATGCACGCTGGTTCGGTGTTGATTTCGTGGACCGAGTCGAAGTCGATTTCGATCCTCGCGACGGATGCGAAGTAACCTTTCGCTCCTCAACAGATGATGAACTGCGTCTCGATTCATCAGACGACGTCGATGACCGTCTGGATGACGACCGGTTGGATGTGCTGGATGCTGACTTTTTGTTGGAGTTCGATGAGTACTGCTTGCCGCCGTGGAGAAGAGTGTGGTGTTGCCGTCCGCACACCCGGCAATTGCCGGATCAGCAATCCTTTCGATCATGCCCCACTCGCAGGCAATTGTTACAGGCTCCAGCTGCAACACGGATTTTCTCCTGGCGTCCGCGGCCAATGAAAGGAACTTGGAGCAACCCCAAATACCATGGTTTCCCTTGCACAGAGAGCAGGTGAATTCCGTTGTGATAGTGGCGAATATTTGTCCGCTTCTCTGTCCCTTGGAACGAGTTGAGATACGGCGATCCGGAGAACAGCATCTTTGTTTCGGTCCAGATGATGAAGTCGGCGGAAATCTCGAGCAATCTGCTCTCTTCTCGAGGAATTCCAAAAGGCTTGCGAGGTTCGGCATTTTTTTGTCCTTTAATGTTAGGTTCCAATGCCATTCTGTATCTTGGCCAACCTTGGATAATAAAATTGATATTAGCATGGAATCCCAGGTATCAATAGGTTCGCCTAGGTTTCTTAATGCCCGAAGGTGTTGTCGAAATTTGCTCAGAAGATCCCCCAGCATTTCTGGAGAGTCTTTCGTGAGCCTTGGTAGTTTCCGAATGGAAACGGTATTTCTCCTTTAGCAGCTCCATCGCGTCCGCGTAGTTGGCGTCGTTTGTAGCCAAGGATGCGATCCAGTCCGCTGCCTTCCCCGAAAGAGTCGACCGAAGATATTGTAACTTTTGCACGGGCGACAGATCGTCGTTCCTATCGATGACACTGCAGAAGCTGTCATAATATGATGACCATTCTTCAATCTTCTCGTCAAAGGTTGGTAATCGCATTTCCGGGAGCTTGATTGCCATGTGCGCGGAAACCGTGTTTGAAGGCGACGGAGCAACACTTGCCTGAATGCAAGGCGACGACGGCGGTGCTTGGTGGGATTGTATGAGATTATAGTATAAGTTTTGAATCTCATACCTGCGGTTTTCCTCCTTATCGTCCAAATCTTCTAGTTGGCATTGGATGTCGTCGAACTTGTTCCAGTGCTCTCGGATCCCCTCCACGTGGGCCTGGATGAGGTGTGGATTTACCACTGCTGACGATTCACATAAGTCGATGAAATTCTTGAGTGATGTCACCTGACCAACGATTCGTCCGCACTGGTGGCAAAGAGATTTTAACAAATCCTGGGACATCTTGAATCACTGTTCACTCGAAACTGTATGATTATAACTGAATTGCGGGTCTGAATCCGGCTCGAAGGACCAATGTTTTTGTTCGCGGTTGAAACTCGAACGACGGCAGTGCGTTGCGTTCAAAAATGAAGGGTGTAAATCTTCATTCAAACTAATCTAGCTTATTCTACTCGAACAATTTCTCACGTAGGTTTAATTACTTAATTTGTATAGTAATGATTGACGGTAGTCTTACGGAGAAGTTAACTGCGTTGAGAATGATTTGAGAGTGACACGACCTTTTTCTTCTGCCTCGAGGTCTCCTTCAATCACCTTGGTGGTGGAAAACGGGGGTGGTTGGAATTTGTTAAACTTGATTCTATTTGCTGACGGACTTGAGGAAGAGGAATCGTACAAGATAACCCTCGTCGGGTAGAGGTGGAAATCTCCGTCTCAAGCCCGTCTGGAAAAACCCAAAAATCCATGCTGGAAAAAACCAATAAAGAGACCCCGAGACAAAACGAAGGAATGCCCAATTGGGCCGCATGTGCGCCGCGGTTTATGGTTCCCTGTCTCGAGCGAGCGACGATTGCCTGGCCCGGAACTCGACCTCGAAACCCTCAAGGACCCGCGGCAACTTGAGGACCGGCTTAACGACAATAATCGACCATAAAAATTGTTTCCGTGTATACCGCGGAACAGTCATTTATTTACTGAGATGAAAATTTAATTTCTATTTGTTTGAATTATTAAATGAATACTGTGAACATTTTCTGGCGTATACGGTGCAAATTTATTCACTGAAAAACACAGAACAATAAAGACAATATGAATTTGAGAATACCATTTTACTATTTATAGTTTCTAATCGTAATTAAATTTGATGTATCAGATAGAAATTAATTTTTAAACCTATGCAAATAATTCTATGATCGACACATAGGCAGCGAACGTGTCAGCGATTGTTTCGCGGAATTGGCATTGCTAACGAGGTAGCGAATCTCATTCGACTCGTGCAACGTTCGATTCGAACGCCATCCGTGCAAATTGTATAACTCACTCTGAATTAATAATTCACAGGACAACGCTTCCCGAGGCCCGACGATAAAATATTATTATCATAATTGCTCGTTTTCCCCCGCGGACGCGTATCCGCATTTTAAGTGCAATTAAATTAATTAGCGCGGGGAATATACTGCAACCCTTTTCGCGGCTTTCCTCTTTTTCTGCCTGGCTGGTTGATAACTTTGAGAAACGTTACGGTTGCATTCACGGTATTCTTGTTTCGTAGTGTTAGCAGGTGCAATCTTGAATCGATAGTACACTCAGGATCTTTAAAAAGATTGTGTATTTTAATTATGGAAAAACAAAAGTTGAACGAGAATGTGTTCATTCTTTTAATAATTACCGTATATTCTGGTAAACTCCTCACAATTTTTTTATTTACTTATTCATTTGTAAAATGAAATGTGTATAAAATTTGTAGTCTTCGCAGTAATTCAATTTCTATAATTTAATTTAATTGTGAAAAAGTTTGAATATTGTAAGGAATAGCCATAGCCGTAACGAAAACGGATTTATTAATAAATTTCGGCACAAGGATAGCCAGGTTAACGATGCGTGTTTATCGCGGGCACGTTTCAATCTGCCTTCAATTGCAATTTTACAATTCTTCTGTTATTTCTGACTTTCTATTATTATAAATTTATCTATATACAGGGTTGGCTGTGTTATCATACATACATACATACTTTATAATATTTAATTTGAACTATGTTTTATCATGTGTTTTAATCTGAACGAAAGCTCTAGCTATAAAATTCGCAATTTTCCTCTTTCCATCGTTTTTATACTTTATTTTAATTTGGATGGTGCACGCAAATTGATGTGCATTGTTTTCATTACTGTCTTGAATTTCAGGAAAACATACTCGCGACACTAATTTTTATTTTTTCCGATGAAGATTATTTATTACCGATATTACCGATCCTAATCTCGAATCATTGGTCGAGAATGAATGATTCCGTTGATGCGGGATTTTTCTCCTCTTACGGCGAATCTACCAGATGTTTACGCGTTAGCGTGACAGCCAACAATTACACGATTGCATTGTCTTCTCACCTATGGCTGTTTAGTCGTTACTTACGTGACAGGACTTGTTGCGTGCGCCGAGAGACTGGTAACAAAGAAAACGCAAGCGGAAACGGTGTATAATTAAATCCGAAGGTAGGACTGTCTTTTCTTTGGAAATTGAGCGTTCCCCATGTGGTTCGACGAATCCTTACAACTACAAGGATTTTTGTCTGACAATGACGAGCTGCTTCCACTAAATCGAATTACCATCCGAAAACAACCACTTTTCCATCTGTTCAGAAGAATATATGTATAAATATTTTGCGGAACACATACTAGGTTCTATTTTATACTTTTTAGGAACCTGTACAGTTCTTAAGAATTGATCTTGAACAATTTCTAGAAGAATTTTTTATCTGTTCGATATATTGAAAATTGTGAAACGAAGCAACGTGCGAATTTATCGACGGTAGAAGCTGCGAATTTCCTTGAAGAAGAGATCAACATCAATTTCATGTTTAACAGGGGGTTGCTCATGTTCATGGCTGTCCAGTGACGCAGCGAATTCGACCGGCTGCCGGCTCTCTTTGTTTCCTTTTTCTTCCGCCCCGTGTCAGCCTTCATTAATCTTCCTCAAGGAATCTAAACGTGGCCGAACGCTCGATACAAAGAAATCTAAAAGCCGCATAAATCTTGGAACTAGCGTGACACGCTTTGTCGTCGGATCTCGCAACACTTAGCGCATCCTATTTTCTCTTGTGTTCACCACCGAAAACCGAGAAACAGAAATTATCTACTGGTTGTTGTGTCTTTTGTTTCAGAAGAATTCTGTTGCGATTCACAGCGAAATCCGAGTAGAAACGCTCAGAGAAAAATAGAGTGGCTTTACGTGCTATCCAAATGTTAACGCAGATTACTACTCGGTTCTATAAAAATAGATTCAAATTTAATATGAAAATTAAAAAAAAAGCAATTTCCTTTGTTTTAAACAACTCTAATTTTTAAGAAAATCTAAATAGGATTAAACTAAAATATACTTTCAACCCTCAATTTTAAGGCCTGCTATAATTTTTTCAACATAGACAATAATTACTAAATAATATCAAGTCAAATATCTTTTAAATATCGGAAGTTGGCCTGTATAGTAACCTTGAATTATCTTCATTGATAGGTCATTGTACCCACCATTGTATGCTTTATTAGATGTAATGTAAAAAAAAGCTAATCATTACACTCATAAAGTCAAGATGATCTTGTGATTTCAACGCATCCACCTATCAAAAATATATTTATTAATAAAACCTGCAAAAATTTGACAAGCATTTAAAATGAATTTTTTCGCGTTGCTGGCCACACTAGGAGTCAATCTCTAATTTCCTGTGACACGATCATCCTCGGTGCATTAAAATCGTTTTGGAGTTGTTTAAGGTATCGTGAAGGGTCGAGCTGGCACTCGGCAAGGTTCGAAGGGTTCTCGTTCTCTGCAGAACAAATTATTCCCCCGATCAGAGGGAAACGTCTCGTGGAATTGGGCGTCGGGAGGAATTCCTCGGTCCGCGAAAGATCCGGATTTAGTTTTGCCAACGCGAGAGAGCGAAAGAGGAAGATCAGGAGAGAGAGAGAGAGAGAGATAAAGAGGAGAGTCAGTCGCGGAGAAGGAGGACTCGGTTCGAAGAACGACGCAGAACGGGCTCGATGCTCAGTATCGCGAGAGGGAAAGGAAAGAGGAGAGGAGAGAGAGAGAGAGAGAGAGAGAGAGAGAGAGAGAGAGAGAGAGAGAGAAAGACAGAGTTCAGGCTGGTGCACCGTGGAAGCAGATGCGAGCGAGCTTTATTGGGAGCGTCTGGCTTCGCTGCAGTTTGGCCGTCCGTGACTACGAGACTCCGAAGGTCCCTGGAACGTTGACCATTCGGCTCTTAAAGGACTCTCCCGGCCGTCAAGGTCACCTATTGAGTCTGTCCACTTCTTCCCCTGTGTTCCTCTATGCGCCTCGCTCCTCCTGGCGAGAGAACGATTCGCGACCCCGATCGCCTCGATCACCGTGTGTCGTTCGGCAAAAACAACGTTGCCTTTTGGAATTCTTGAAAAACCAAAGCCCCGTCCGTGTCCCCCGTGTGCCATAATACATGTTCCTTCTTCACCTGATATCTTTACGCACGGACGTCCGCTTCAGCTTGTTAGCCCCGATAGACCCGACTATGACATCGGTCACTTTTCAAGCGCTTAGGTCGGTAGCTTGTTTACACGAGTCGGTTTAATTTGTAGCGGCTTCTCGAGCGAAAATCTGGCATAACTGAGAGAAGCAGAGTCGGTCACAATTTATTTATGTTCTTGATGGTTTTAGTGAATTCATAAAAATATAGACACGTTGCTCCTTCGATGATTTTATACGTCCTCTTTGGTCACAAATGCGTAGAGTCTGCAGTTTACTAACTAAATTATAAATCGGTTGTTAATGAAGATAGAAAAACATAGTGCAGGAAAATTTTATACGGTTCAACGAACTGTATCACCCTGTAATGTGGCGTTTTACTCAACTGCAGCGGTACAGCCGCAAACTGCAATTGAAAATCTCATCTTTGTGACCAACGAGCAATGATGGTATGTTTGAACATAAACGCTGAAAAAGAACCTAAATATTTCGAAAAGTAGATTGAGTAGATTGAATAAATTGAGTCCTCCGCAATCATAGCTTAATTACGGTACGATATGCTTTCTTATTTAGAATATCACGAGATTATCATGTGTTCTTGAATTAATGCAATTTTGATTTTGCATAAATATCCGCAGTGAAACCACGGCTGTGGTCAGGGGCTCATTCCGCGGAACAGTCCTAGTTATGGGAACAGGGCCGGGAGTAAAGGCGAACGCCAGAATTATTGGCACGGCTCGTTACAGCCCCGGCCGTGTAATCGACAAACGATACTGACGTCAGCGATCGTGCGAGCATACAATTATCTTTATTACATCTCCTTTTCGAGGACAATCGGCCTGCCGCGCCGCACCGTGGCGTGCGTGGCCGGGGTCGGTCAGAGCCCGATTCCGATCGAGCCGGCCGCCAGGCCGCGCCGCGCGTATTCGTGAAAAAATGTTCAAGGACGAGGCTGTGTGCAGAACTCATCGCATCGGAGATGCTAACAATAAGTGCATCATGCCGGTGACGTCCTCTTTAGACGCACTCTCTGCCACCACTCCTTCGACAAAGTAATCGGTTCGACGTAACTCGAATCTCTTCTTGAAAAACGAACTTCGAGGAAACGGATCTCCGAGCAATTATTATGAAATTGGTGAACCTTGGTCAGGTTAATTATTACTAGACTTGGTTGTTTGTGTAAAAAAAATTTCTGTTACTAAACATAAACCTTTGTGTAAAATAATAATTTTATTAAATAACCCTTTACAGTGAGCATATAGAGATGTCAATAATATATGTGTTATTGCGTATACATTTTCTTCTACTTTAAAAATGTACATGTACTATTAATACATAAAGATCCTACTTATGAACGTTTCAAGGGTATATGTATTTACAACATTTAACGCGAATCGGTCAATCATTGTCTGCATCTTCGCAATGTCAGATAAAAAGGTAATTCTGGCGGTAAAGTGACATACAGAATTTTTAAATAAAAACGCCTGTAATAGTTATGATTTTGGATTATGGTCGTTTCGCCCGGTCGCTCGGGGCGAGCAATTATTACCTCTGCCGAGCACGATCGCGCGAGACACTCTGTTTGCCCGGATGGCATTGCAGAAAAGCTGCAGTTGGCCAGCGCGCAGTTTGCGTTGCTAATAACCGAAGGCCAAGTCAAACGCGAGTCGATGACTCCTTTCTTTCGCGGTCCCAGCTGCCTTCGGGCTGCCATGCTCTCTCTTTCTCGCTGCCACTGCCCATACCGTTGCCGTAACATCGCGGCGTGGCGCGGCGCAGCGATATCCCGAACGATACCATCCGCAATTCTTTCGCGACACGACCTCGCGGATCGGAAGCGGGTTCAGGGCCGTCCGTTCGCGATCATCGGAATGGAATCGAGCTAAGCGAAATCGCACGTTCGCTCCATCAAGGAAAACCGGCTTACGTTTTCATCGGAGGATCATACCTTACCTCCGGAACTTGTCGGAAGTGTTGCTATCTTCCGTCGAAATTATTGAATATTCTTTGTGTCTTATCCTCTAGAGTCTTCTTGATTATTATTTTGAAAAAGCCAGATAGATTATTAAACCGCTTGGAGATTTTTCCGATGGCAACAATTTTGTCCCAAGTTTGAAGACTCTATTTTAATCGTTGGTAAAGGGTCTTGGTTATTTTTAGTACGATTAAATTGGCTGACAGTGAAATAAGTATGTCCATATTGTTCTAGTAACAATTGTGCTGATTTATCGAGACGTTTTACCCTTGGACGGTAGCCACTTTGGCGACCATGCACTGTCTGACTCAAATATGAATTTCTTTTGTTTCATGCTCTTTCATGCAATCCCATTTCTCAGAGAGGTTCTGGTTTTTAATTCTTTATCGAATACTAGATTTTTATGCATTTATGATAAAAATTAGTAGGTCCGATGCAAAGTGAAATTTCAACAATATAAAAATGTATAATTCTCAGCCGACCAAAATTATTAGAGAAACAAAAATAAATGTGTATATAGCTTCCGTGTCTTGCAATCACAGCATATTTGGCATAAAAATCCGCAGTCTATGTCTGTGTTCGCTTCATAAATCGGACACGAACTTTCACAATCCGATAGGACGATGTCTTGCAATGTCAGTCTGATCAACACCGTCCGAATCTACTGCGCAAGTGGACGACACACGATCCGGCTACTGCGCCACCAGAAAACGGCAATTGTTCCTCGGTGTCTGTTGACACCTTTGCGAAACGCGTGCACGAATCGCTGACGGCCGTTGAATTCGAAGGCGATGCGTGCAGAATAGTGCAGATGCACGTGGCGGTGCACGCGGCGCAGCTGCGCCACCGCGAGACCTCGATGCGTATTTGATCTTGCCGCGTCAACGTCACGTGAAATGGCAGCCAATCGGCTGCACTGTTTCGACACCGGTGCATTGCCACGGCCGTTGCACGTGACACGTCCAATGTCTCCTATTCACTACGCCTCTTCCATCTTTCCCCCTTTGGTGTTTATTGTCGCGCGAGTTCGATTTTCCTGCAGCTGAATTCCGTTCACCGATTCGTCTTCGATGGTACATTACATCCACTTTTATCCATTTTGTTGAATTACACACTGTAGTTTGTGCTTGAGATTGCGCTTTGTTCACTGTATTTCTTTTTTATTTATTTCGTTGCTCGTTGTAGTAGACATTCCGAAATCTTCATTGCTGCATTATGAAATTTGTGTCTTAAATTGTGCTTATTTTAATGGGTTTCGTTTTCGTTTATTTATTTATTTGTTGTACTAGACATTTAATAAGTTCTTCGTATAGATTATGTTTTAAATTGTTCATAAAGGAAATGGGTATTTAGTTTAAATAAAATAACTCACTATGACTATATATAGCGATACTTTATTATACTAAGAAAACTCGGAAGACGTCTGTACGGTTCGAAAGCCAAAACTGAAGTAAGCTAAAGAGGAGAAAGTCTTGAGCGGAAAAACCCTTATTGGGCCCACTCGAGAAACTAAATCTGGAAGAGCCCATTAGTTTTATTACCAGGACCCTCTTCGTAAAATAAACTGCAGTCCTTCGGTTTCTGACCTGGGGACTGTTACAGCAAACAAAGACACTGTCTGTATCCTTCGACATCTGGCTTATTTTTGCAGCCAGGTTTTCCAACAGTTCATCATTGAACGTGTTTCTCCTTGAATTATTTATTTGTTTGTCAAACATTTTTCGCAATCTTATTTTAATCAGCAGCGATCTACATTTAATGTGACGCGAATCGCGAGCCCATAACAAGAAAACCGCTGCATACATTCTGGATCTGTCGATCCACCAAACATTCGTCCCTGAAGCGAGCAGCATCTATATCAGCAGAAATTACATCGTATTCAGGTTTATCGTCGGCCAAGCAACGTCACTAAGTGCAACGGGTTAAGGCCGGGTAATCAATACCTTGTCCGAGAACGATGCGAGGAAACCATTCCGCGAGAAAATCTGTAATCCGAAGGGAACGTTGCATTCCCCTCGACTTGATGATGTTCCAGTCTGAGTATCAGTAGTATCTATTGCACGTTGCTGTGAAATCGATAATATCTCAAATTAGTGCGACTGGTTACAACTGTGTTATCACATGTTACTTGTAAATTAGGTTGGTTGACACATTGAGTGCCAAATTTTTATTTTTAATTTTTGCTCTAAAATTAGCAATACTAGTTTTTACATGTAAGATTATCCAAAATTACGAGTTCTAATATTTTTAATTTACGATTATTGAGATTGTAACGACGATATTCTATATACTACATTATATCAGAAAAAAGTGTCCGAATTCTGTAGGCAAAATAGTTTCGAGTGCAAAGGACTAATTTAAACAATATCTCCAACCAAGCGCGTCCTTGCACCTTAACCGTCACCTCAATTACACAAAAAGAAGAAGAAGATGTACAAACATTGATCAGAAGACCAGCACTTTCGAGATGTCTGCAAAATGTTCCCTAGTCCGTCGTTCATTTCAAACCACTCCCAAGTACATACATACAATACTCGAAACCACCATGCTCTTAACATAATCACGAAGAAGAAGTCTCGGAGGATGCTCGAACTTCATTTGGGTGGAGTGAGCACATTGTCGAGGTCTCTGAAAAATATTTTTCGGGTTGATCGACGACGAAGTCGAAGATGACCAAGAAGAAGAGGAGGAGGAGGAGGTGGAAGCAGCAGAAGAAGAAGAAGAAGAAGAAGAAGAAGGTATATCGTTTCCAATTAAGAGACTCGCGAGCCAACGGTTTCGTAACGTCCAGACAAAACCGTATGGAGAAGAGTTAGTAGCGCGGTGAACGAAGGGGTGAGGGTGTCCCTGAGGTAGGGCTAGCAGAAAAATGGAGGGTGCATTGTGGAAGATGAGTGGGAAGAGAGGGAACGACGGACTGGTTAGCGTTATCAACCAGGCAGGCAGTTGGAAGGGATAAGGGTGAAGCAGCGAGGGGGTCACGGTTCTTATGGTGAGATTCGAGGGGCAACAAAGAGGCGAAAACGGGGAAACAGTAGTGGGGATCTAGTTAGAGTAGTGGGAGATGGGGTTGAGGGAGTGGGGGATCGATGCAGGCGCAGCAGGAGCGGCAGCAACGATGCAATTAGGCGAGTTATGCAGAATGACGTCACACTTGGAGCCGGGGTAACTGTGCTGAGTCAAGGACAGCCTGCCCAAGGCCCTCCCACCCCTCCCCCTTGCTCCGCTACCCTTCCGTAAGCGCCGACCCTCTCTCATTCTCTATCATTATACCCCTCCTCTCTTTCTCTCTCTCTCTCTCTCCCACTCTCTCTCACTCTCTCTTTCTCTCTCGTTCTCTCTCTCTCTCTCCCTCTCTCTCTCTCTCTCTCTCTCTCTCTTTCTTCTTCCTTCTTTCTTCCTATCACTGTTCGATCCCAGCCGGTCATCGATTTGGGAAATAGTTTGCTGAAAAGAAAAGGAAATTTCGAAGCCTTGAGCTGGATTTATTGGCTTTGAGTCTTTAATTACAAGTGATGAGTAAACTGCGGATCTTTATGCAAATTCGAAATTTCATAGCGTATTGTATAAACACCGGTGGAACTTTTGTGATGGAAACAATCCTAATCAAACTTACTACAAACACTGATCGAACTAATCATGTCGAGCAGACTTCGTAGAACATTGTCCTGTAACAAAAAGCAGCTGCGAGTTAAATGTCCGAAGTTTTCCTGATCTGAAAACTTTTGTAAATTCTTTGTGTCGCCAAGGTTCGTAGAATTTCCGCGTTTCCGATGATCCGGCTTCAATATTAATCACTGCTGAGGTTTATCCTTCGGCTGACCGTTTTACATTCGCGTTGCGGCCTTCCTCGTTAGCTGCCGCGTCGCGCGGAGTATAGTGTAGTGATACGGCCAGTCGTCGCGCGTACAACCAGGACAACAAGGTCTCCGGCCACGGAGTCGATTCCGGTATCGCTTTATACAGCCTTTGAACAATTCGTGTAAAAGGAGACAAGGTGTCATGGTGGTTTAATTAACGGCGTTGCGTGCCGTGAATCGCTTTTCGACTCTGCGTCGCGTCGCCTCTTTGTTTCGCTCGGCTCTCCGTTCCGACCCACTCGACACATACGAAGGCAACTCGTCGATAAAAGTCTGCACAGTGATCTGCATCAGAAAATTTATTCCTTAAACTGTAAAGATCATTTTTCACAGAACGATTTCGAAGAGTTTACATCAGTTGCGTGATCGAAGTAGCACGGCACGTGTGCCTCTGGAGCACGGAATATACATAGATCTTGTTTTCACGAGGACCGAGGCCGTTCAACTTGTTTTTCTCGCGGCCGACGCCATTATCGGCCCGCTGTCGCAACTCGCGAGCCTTTGTGTATTTTGCGAGCGATAAATCGCGACTTTTTCATCGCGAACACATTAGAAACATGTGTGGATGCTTAAAAATATCCATTTTCGTGATTCTGTACCTCCTTGTTCATTTAACTAACAATAAGCGAACGAGAGCATAAATTCGGTTTTAATCTATCATGTTGATGCATTTCTTCTGTTTGCTTCTTGCGAATGAAAAACGTTACTAAAATATATTTTTAAAAATTTTCAGTTCACAAATCAAAATTTGTTTGCCACTTAGAATGCATAGAAAATGATAGAGATTATTTTTTACGGTAGACTACAAAATAGTTTGTAAATTCAAAATGCTTATTTCACATAAAAATCCTCAGTCTAGTAATTACTGTACTTATATTAGAATGCTTTTTATTAAAAAATAAAATAATCCTGTTTCTATGCATGCATAAAATCAAATTCTGAGCGTGCGACAAGCGTATCGATCTTTCTTGCGCAAAGATCGCGCGAAGACGGATTCCTCGGTGGATCGTCGGCGATCATTAGCAGTCGTTAATGACTGCAGTGCTCTCCCAAGGGCCGTCCCTCTGTTTCACAACAGCCGAGTCGTTATAATCGGCTAATACTAGCGGCATCGCGTCAGAACACTGAAATTCTATGTCATGGACCTAGCCTTGGATTAAGCCTACGATATGTAGCCAACCCAATTATATATTTATTTACTACGTAATATCGTACTGGCCCTGATCCGACCGCAACATGCAACTCTTGTATAATCGGCATTATGTAATGGAACGGAGGCGCGCGACAATCATCATTAAAACGAGCCAGGTTGAACCTGGTTTCCCCTTTCAATGAATCCTATCCAAATTCATTTCGAAAAATTCATTTTCGGATCGATCTTCCGCACACTGAAACTGCAAATTTTATTTTTTTACATATTTACAGTAGAAATAATTTTACTTGAAAAATTTGAGTACATTCTCCAAATATTCATTTAAAAAAAAAATCTTTTTTAAAAAAAAATTCCCGTAGATAGCCTTACAATCAGAGTAACTAGAGAGGGAAGTAATCACCCTATAAGTAATCACTTTTGATGCTCTTCGGTTAAATGTAACGCAGAATACAGGGTGGTTCGTTTAAATAAGAACACCTAAATATCTCTTCAGGTTATTGTGATGCAAAAATTATTTGTTACGTAATGTGCATGGTGTCAATGGACCAAATGTTTCCGAGGGTCATTTTTTCCGGAGTTGTCAAGGTCATCGATGTTTTTTGGTACATAACTACATTTTTTTTTATTGCATCGTGTAACTGATGGGAAAATACATTAGGATATGTATAATAACATGACCTTGAAATGACCTTGATCCTCGAAAATTTAAGTTATACCTAGAACTGATGTCGAATATCTTCGGCCACAACTCCTGCACCTACGAATGCGGAGAACAGATGTGTGTATGTGTTAACTGTTAAAATAACACTCCCGTTCTCTTAAGTTATCATCAGAGATGTTCAAAATGGTGTCCTTCTACGTTGATACATTTTCTGAAACGTGCAATGACCGGCTGTACAGAACTTTTAATTGTTTCGGAATTAATATCAGCACAAGCTCTAACTATTCGGTTCTTCATATCCTCTGGTGTAGTCATTATAAATTGTTTGTTTCAATTTTCCCCAGAAAAAAATGTCCATTGGTGTGAGGTCTGGTGAACACGGTGGCCATTCTAGAACTCCGGTACGACCAATCCATCGATTTGGAAATTTTTAATTCAAAATTTGTTTGATAAGGCGTGTAGAATGAGCCGGACAACCGTCATGCTGATACCACATTCTTAAACGGATATCTGGTGGTACATCATGAACAAGCATTTGTAGCTCATTTTGCAAGAATGTTGCATACTTTTCTCCATTTAAACTACCGTTTATGAAATAAGGACCAATTATTTGATTATTTAATATGCCACACCAGACATTTACACTCCACGGTCTTTGTTTATCCACTAATCTTAGCCAGTGTGGATTGTCCGTTGACCAATAATGCATGTTTCTTAGATTTAGCTGTCCATGATTGGTGAAAGACGCTTCATCAGTAAATAGTACTCTTTTAAAAAATGATTCGTCATTTTCGTATTACTGCAAACCCCACCGAGAAAAATTCATACGATTTACAAAATCTGTTCCGTGAAGGTTCTGATATAACGATAGATGATAGGGATGAAATTTTTCTTCTTTCAATATCCTTATTATGCTTGTTTTAGAAATGCCAGTTTCACGCCCGAGTTGTCGTAAACTCACTTGTGGAGTTTCGTTGACTTTATCGACAATAATTATTTTGTTTCTTTCGTTCGTAACAGTTCTGACTCTTACGCGCTTTTTGACAACAGTACCAGTTTCACGAAAAATTACGGTCTGGAAATTTATCTTTATACATTCTAACTGCTTGCCTTAAACAATGATCAGCTTTACCGTAAACGAAGACCATATCAACTTTCTCTCGCATTGAGTAATTCATTTCAAACAGCACGTCGATACACGGATAGATAAATTGAAACTGATCGGAATTTCAAATCGTTAGGTATCATCAGTATTGTGACAGTAAACATGTTTATTTACATTCACGCTCTTGATGTAGAATCTTGGTCAAAGCCTACGATCTCAATAGACATCAGTTCTAGGTAAAACTTTAATTTTCGAGGATCACGGTCATTTCAAGGTCATGTTATTATACATATCCGAATGTATTTTCCCATCAGTTACACGATGCAATAAAAAAAAAAATGTAGTTATGTACCAAAAAACATCGATGACCTTGACAACTCCGAAAGAAATTACCCTCGGAAAAAAAATATTCGTGCCAAATATTTGGTCCATTGACACCATGCACATTACATAACAAATAATTTTTGCATCACAATAACCTGAAGACATATTTAGACGTTCTTATTTCAACGGACCACTCTGTATATCTTCATGAACATTATATGATATGTAAACTATGTATTATTCATGTCTAAATATTTGGTTTCATGAATGGTGTCGACGTGAACATTTTTTTTTTAGTGGCATTTTTATGCTTTTGCATTGTCCATAAATTAATTATGTTTCCCCAGATAGCATCCGACGTCTTAAAAACGTCTTTTTTACGGCTACTTTAGGTCTGAACGTCTTACGTCCCGAAAAGACGTTTTTAGGTTTCAGAGATGTCGTTTGAATGTCTGGAAAAGACGTCTTAAAGACGTTGGGTGCGGGTTAACAATCGCAAAAATTTTTTGCATTAATTTATTTCACATGTTTAATAATTGAGCAAACATTTTAATGAGGATATTTTGGAATTTGTAAGAAATCGTTGCAATTGTGATGATACGCGTTGATTTAGGACACTCCGTCTTTGATCCACAGAGAATAAAATGGCTGCACGGTTTTGTAATGCAGCGACCTAAGTCCACATCGAGCTCACAATCTCTGGAATCATAAATTATGTACATCGATAAATCTCACAGTTTGAACCCTTTCGCAAATCCTATGCGCGAGACGTATCAATCTTGCAGGATTATCTCGGCGAAATTTCGTTTGGCCATAGATTAAGCAATCGCACCTTTGGTTACGTGATAACAGCTATTTCGGGATGATTTTTAATTAACGCCCTGCAACATTGTTGACACCGACCATTGGGCACGCTGTTTACCTTGATACGACCGTCGCGTCGGTTGTTTAAATAATCGTGACGCCTGCTTCGATACGTCATCGTTCTGATCTTTAGACCAAGCCTCCTCTAAGGTCATAATTCGAAAACTATAATAATTTTTCGGTAACCTAAAAATGATGTAATTTAAACATTTATATCAAATTTTATACAATTTTAGAATGAGCAAACTTTGTTTGTGTATTGAGTTTCATGATGAGAGTCTTTAAGAAATACTAATAAAAGAATAATATGCATAATTGAAATATGGATATCAGAAAAATTGTAATGCAATTTTAATAATGATTTTTATAATCACAATCTTAATGTAATGAATAAATGGTATCAAACTTTTATTTGTGAATAGTATTTCCTATCTATTTTGTCAGATTATTTCGTTTCCCTCGATACATTTAAAAATCTCTCATCAATTATGGGTGTCGATCACAGTCATCGGGAGCTAGCAAAACACCCGTTCATTGTTGACACATGAATGTCAGGTAGTGATGAGTTTTTCATTCAGTAACGAGTTTAGCGTCAGAAACGACGAGTCCTTTCACGCGCGCGTTTCCTACGTCGCGTCGTCGAGCTGCTGCCAAGTCACGTTCCCGGAATGGAATCATCCGCGTGTCGTGACAACGAAATGTTAGTGATTGACAAATCAATCGACACCGTGCATCAGTTTTCAATCTGGAAGACGGTAGTCCTGTATTGTAGGATTTTGAGGAAAAGTGAGGGGAACACTACCGCCAGCGGGAATCGAACACGATACTTACTATTGGTGGTAGCTGATCAGCTGACGCGCTCACCCACGGAACGCTCCCACTTTTCCCAATCTCCGTACGGTATTTGTTCGTCTGGGGGGTCCTGATCCCACAGTATCAATTCCCATAAACCTGGAAATCTCCAAATCTTTACCCTCGGTGGGCCAAAAATCCTTAATCCTTAACGTAATCGAAATTTGGATATATACACGATATTTTTATAGACTATTTAACGTTTCTATATAAAAATAACAAGAATGTATCTGTCCAAAGTTATACCCATTTTTTTAATTCTATGTATACATATGTACCCAAAGATAGAATAAATCTGATGAATAACTCCTCATGGATACATATCTGTATAATTTCAATAATAATCGTAAATTAAAAATATTACAACTTGCTTTAAAAACTCGTCGACATTTCTGAACCCATAAAACTTCTTTGTGGCAAAAAGATTTCCAAAATATTCCTAGAACCACCGTCCATCATACGAAATGGAATAAACAGGTGTTCAAGCCTGGGAGAGTGATAGGACATCTTCTCCAGCGAATGATTTCTCGCGATTATGATTGAGAATTAACTCAGGCATTCCAAGAAGCTGGACGGCGCGTCGCGGCGGCCCGGCCACAGTTAAAATGGACAATAACGGTCGTCGTAGATCCTCGAACGGTACGCGATCGAGGATTAGCGGAACAACGGCAGATGGATCCGCGCAGCCTGATTGCTCAGGGGGCTGACGTAACGATATCCAGGTGCGATTACAAGGATGATCGTAAGATTCCCGTAATGACGGAACAATGGAATGCTTAATTGAACCGGCTAGGCTATCTGAGAAGCGTCCAGCATCGGTTTTCTCAGCGAGTTGCGTCAGACGTTGCGTCCAGAAACAGAAAGATCTAAGATAAAATCGCATCTGTTCGGAACTGACCGACTGAACCAGAATTTTTACACTCGGGCTAAAAACGTACCAGTGTCCCGTCTTTACAGAGTTTTAAATTTCTGTAACAAGTAACTGTAGAAAAATTGTTATCCTGTATGAAAGTCCATTAGTTTGAACAAAGGTAGATCGAAGCGACCGAACTCGAGTAAAAATAATATTTTCCATAAAGAGTTAATCATTCCTTTGTACGTCATTGGAACTCTTCGAGACGATAATATCATCGATGATAATTTCTGTCCGAGCCATGTTATCGAGATCTATCGATAACGGCTGGGTTGGCAATTAAAGAACAAAAAAAGAAGAAACTACGGGCGGTGGGGTGGGGTGGGGATAGGGATAGAGGAGGGATACTAAAGGCGACAGGAGAAAAATCCACGGCGACAGCACGCGTCCGGATCGTGACACTCGCTGGCAAAAAGCGTCGCGACGCGAGCGCAAGGCTGTCGAAATGCGCGAGGTCAGTGCTGCGTGTGACACAATCGGTCGACATTGCTCGCGTTCGTGTAAGGCGACGTGGAATTCGCGCTCCGCGATTATCTCCTCTCCTCTCTCCCACAGTCTCTCTTTGTCTCTCTTTCTCCGACTCCGTTTCCCTCTCTGTCTCCTCGCGACACCCACTCGGCTCGCGTCACCGAGCTCCGGGCCGATTTCCAATCGCGCGTACCGTTCATGCCAGCTGCCGATCCCTTGCGTAACTATACTCGCTATTTTTGGCAGGCCCGGTCGAGGAGGAAGCGGCACGTGGAATTTCCTAGCTTGACCCTTCGGACCGGAGATGCTCGGGCGGTTTTGATCCTCTTGGGCTGTCTTGGTCAGATAATGTGGAAGTTAACGATGAGGTTTGAGTTTGTTCGGCGAAGAGTTTGGTGCGACTCGAAGAATTCGATTATGTCACTGTAGAGAGCCATTTTCTTTATGAAATGAGTAGCAATTGATAACAAACTAATAATTGAAGCTCGTTCTCCTTAACATATGTAATTAACAAAGGCGTAACACATTCGTTCTGCGAAACTGGCAGCGAGGAGTTGGAGCAGATTCGTGCGGCAATGACTCGCATCCGTACGCAAGATCGTTCTTGAAAAATCTGACGCATCGCACCGCGCCGGCCGTTTTCGAGGAAGAAAAGGGGAAACAATCGCTTGAAATGACGATCGGTTGTTTGCCGATTGAAATATCGCGCAGGTGGTATCTATTACAGCGAGCGTATAGAGTGGTGACGTGGATCAAAGAAAATTCTACCGTGGCTCATGGACGAGTCACGAAGGCCGATCTTTTCCATACGAGGAGTGAAAAAAATAATTTGACGAAGATGTTGTTTCTCTCCTCGTGGAATCGAGACGATCGGGTTACGAGGGCCCCGATCGATCGTGGGCGCTCGATCTTTGCGTTGCAAATTTTCGATTCGTTTAATCGACGTGTAGTATGGATTGGTTTAATTGATTCAAGTGGCACTCGAACATTTGTCGGCATTTAAAAAAATTAGAAAATTAATTTTTTTCTAGCGATCAAATAAACCACTAGAATTCGCAAAATTAATTACTTCAAGCTGATCAAATTCGGAACTCTTTTCGTTACGTTCATTAAAATCAGCTTGAATTCTCGAGCCAAAATTTCATATTAAATTAACAAATACATCTTTGAAACGAGTCCCGGGAACAATTAATTGGTTTTCCGAGAAGACCGTAACGTTCTAATCAGTGCTCAACAGTGAATCGCTCGCCGATTACCACGAGCATTGACACTTTATCTTGCCACTATCGCTCCACTAACTATGGAGGCTGTCAGACGTGGATCATGCCTGGACTGTCCTGCATCAACGATCGACGCGCAACAACACGAATCATTTCTTTCCCCAAGAGGAATATCAGTCGCACGAATTATCTAAAACCGTCCTTCCACGGCTCGGATCGATGTTTACTGGTTATATCACTGGGCAAACCGTTGATAACGACAGTTATGTATTAATAATCGCTACAGCTATTCTCAGCGAGCGTCCCTCGCATTAGCGACACCGCGCCGCGCTAGCGTTTCAACTATGATTTCATGAATGAGAAGGGTCGGGAGAAACTGAGATCTTTGCACCGAGGCGTAGCGGATCAACCAGATTTTTTTTCTGTAGCAAGTTGCACCTTCTTGGATAATACGAGAGAACAAAACGCGCGTCCATTTTGATCCAGATCTTTTCTATTTTTACCCAACCTAGGCCCACAATATTAAAATAGTAGTTTCATTACACATGTATGGAACATTGATTTATTTATTGAAAACATAAAAAAATATTACATTAACCCTCGTAGTAGGCCTTAAATATAAATTAATGTGTGATCGTCCAAGAACAAAAAAATGTACAATAACAGTGCTATTTGTCAAGAAAAGTATTGAAAAAGTTTGTAAAAATTTAAAAGTAAAAGACTAGCGAATCTACTAGAAATCTCTCAAAAAGTTTGCATTAAAAATATTATAAATAAAGCTACGAATTTAGCTAAACTTAAACAACCTCGATTATACAGTTGCGATAAAGTTGTCCACGTTCTACGAGGCAAATGGAGCAATTGTTCTTGTAAGTAATGAATAAATAACTGTGTTCCTGTAGCTGGTAAGTGAAAAGTCTTCAAATGCGCCGAAGGAGAAGATTATACAATGCTGCGTCGAGATTGCACGTTCCGCGAACGAGTGGTTATCGGCGTTTAATTTTCACAGAACGAATAGTTAATTCCGCGAGGAGATAGCGGATGGTATATTCGCGGGACGATTGATAAAGCGAATCGAAGGGGAAAATAGAGCAGTCAGCTCGAAGCTGCGGCGATCTTTACGTGACGGTGGACACGTAAGCCGATTATTAGGTGTCGCTATCATTGCCATGAGTCAACCGGAAGAACAGTTGCCTTGCAACGAAACGTTCCTTTCGTCGAGCAACAAGCGATCCGACAGGAAAGTTGTCGCGTGTTTTCCCCATGATCTGCTGGAGGCCATCTTGCTTCTCGGTGATTCACCAAAAACCAAATAACCGCTAATTAATTAACACTAAAATTCCCACCGTCCGCATCCGTGCGTCACTCGAATCACCGGTTTTCAGATCCTTTATTTAACAGTTGTCGAATTTATTTAAATATTTACGTTTGTTTTTTCTTCAAATTTGTAACGTTGCTTTAACGTTGGTTTAACGTTGCTTGCCACATTTTCCATACATTAATACACGATAAAGACAAGAAAGATTGTAGATTTTAGTGGAGGGAACTGGCCACCGGCAAACGTCCGATCGAAGCATTCGATTCGCAGACCGTGGTCTGGCCGCTTATTTTTTCGCCTAATCGGATGGGCGTCGCGTCGAGGCGATGACGGTGCGCGGTACTCTAATTGAAGGACTCTAAAAAGGAGACAGAAAAGGAGGAGGCGAGGATTCCAAGAGGAATCGACGGGCTCGGCCCAATTACTCGGCTGAAAATCGAAGTAGAAGACGGGCTTCGAGGCCGGAAATAGGCACCGTCCACCGTGCACGACTTCCTTTTATGTCGCCACGGCCATTGTCGTATTTATGTAACAATAGAATTAGCCGGTGAGTAGACCAGTGGGACATGGAATCGAAGGGAATCCGAAATAAACGATCGTTGTCGGCCCGCACCGAAATAAACGAGCCGCGAAAGACGCATTTTTCCACCGCGAACCGATCGGCGACCGACCAATAATTTGCAGCCATTCTACATCGAGTAGCAACAAGAGACCGGTAATTATCCTCTTAATAATACGTAACAGCATCGAATCTGCTTCTATTGTTTATTTTACGTAGAAGTGCCTGTTGTCAATTTTATAAAATGGTAATTTGAAGAAAAGTTATATCTCTAACACTTGTTTCTGATTTCTTCTTTCACAATTATTGAAATTATAAAAATAATTGCTTGGAATCACATATTATAATTAACATTTGTACGAAATCTGAATTAATTAAATCTTACATTATGCAGAAAATTTTTATTTTACATAAAAATCCGCTGTCTAATTATTATGTATAATTAAGCCTTATTGTGCATATAACTAAATTATTTTATACAAGAAAGTCGCTCCTCTCAGTTTTTCTCACTTCACCAAAGCATTATTATCTCCCACCGCAATTTGAACAACTGTCAACACATTTTCCACTTACTTAACACCACGATTGCAATAATTGCAGTTTTCAGGCGCGAAAACCGGGAGACCGTAATCGAATTTCCTTGAACCCGGTTAGGATCGTTTGCATCGAGACTGAGACAGATTTACGCCATTTCTGTCATGTAGGATGTGTCAGAAAATGTCTCAGATTTTGCACAGAGACAGAAATTATCCGGGAAACAATTTTTTCAGCTGGTTCGGCTTACAAAAGCGTATTTCAACAGAACACGGATGGATTAACAAAATTGATTGCGCAATTAGCGTGCCAGACGCTGTCTAATGTCACCTCGAACAGGCTTATCGACGATGATAATCATCGTCTGATGCGCAAACGTCCTTATCAGCCCAGTAACAGTCGATCAATGGTGTGCAACATTTAATGCGCTTACACGTGCAGTCTTCGTTCTCTTTTTCTTTCATGGATGAATATTGCAATTTTTTATCTGCCCGATCGGACGACCTCTGTGTGTCCAAGTGAATCAGTATGTGAATCAGTATGAGTTCCATTTCTTTTTTAAATACTCGCGAGTTTCAACATTTCTTCGAGATTAAGTAACGAGAGAGATAATCGCTCTAATTTCTGGTTAAGTGGCGGTTATGTCAGGAGAGAATAGTCGCATAAGATTTTTAATCAGATTCCTGTTTTTCTTAATCTGAATATTTTTAACAAATATTTTTTAATTCTCCCAGCATCAAGATGGCAGTGGGAGACTGGCATTTTAAGGATCAAAGCATCCAACTTCGGACAGCATATATCGCGAGTGAAAAATATTTAGGTCGCCAGGTAAGCTTTTATGGATTATCTTTAACCGCGAATCTCTTCGTACGAATCTTATCCAGCTCTGCCTAATATTCGGAGCCACTGTCCCTTTCGGTCTCGCGATCTTTACGATCTCGAACAAAAAAGCAGATAGAGGGCCCAGTGAGATACATCTCCTCGCAAGCCAACTTCAAAGAAAGATCAGCGATGAAACAGACAAATTGCAACTAATCTAATTATTATAATTGGACTGCAGATCTTTATGAAAAATAAAAAATGTTTATATCAATTCGAATAGGTGGTCCGGAACCCACCTTAATAAAAAGTAGATCCTGGTGAAATTGGAAATTAGGCGATAGTGTGAAGAGTGGTAAAAGGGGGAGAAGTTGGTAAAATGAATTTGAAACCCTGAGGGGGATATAATTACATACAAATTATCTAATAAATGGAATAATTGTAATCTCTGTTTTAGATTTTGCTCACTGATTTTTTGCATTGAGAGTTAAGAAATTTACAAATCTGAATAGAACTAACGAAATCAAGAACAATACCAATCTGAATTCAAGCAGGAAAGATAAGCGACGAACCAGACAAATCGCAGGCTCTCCGGAAATTTTCCTACCCAAAGAAATATTGTTTTAGCGGAAAGAATCAGCAGACGTCAGTGCAGTGGTCATTTCGATCCCGACGTCAGCCGACAATCAGCCGTTTCAGCGAATGCCTTGAATCAGGCTCGAATCGTTCTTGAAGGCAGTTCGTCGAGCGTTGCACGCAACGTTATCGCGCCTATTTGCTGAGCCCACGATTAGATCACATTCATGGCTCCACGAGGGAGTTTGTGGCTGGCCGGCATGTGTACTGTAGTATACATAGTTACTTAGGCGCTATCGGTGACGCAACGTAACCGAGCGTTACGTCTTCCTCTAATCGCTCTCTGGCCGATGATAAACGATCGTTTTGTAGGACGGCGTTGCTGGTATCGCGTTCCGCGGCTCTAATCACCGATAAACTATTCCCTAATGAAACCACAGACCTGCCCCCCTAACTCCCCAATCATAGTTCTCGCCGAGAGATTCCAATAACAGAAAACATTTCGTGTACACGCACACGCACACGCACACGTAAAAACGCACAAACGCACGCACACAACGGTGATGAAACCGTGCCTCGCAAACAGCGGATTAAGAGACCGGCTATCGGCCGAACGTTGATTCATCCGGTCTCTCGCAAGTGAATTAAAACACTGGCGAATCAACACGATCTCCGGACCCATTACGAATCCTTCTGCGAACCTTCGAACGTCTCAAACAAGATTCTTTCCCCATTTTGTGCTATTAATAGAATTTTCATGGGCATAATTACTGGCGTTTTTTAACAGAAGAAATTTGTTTCGGTTACTTTAATAATGCTGGAACACAATCGTACAATTTTTAAAAGATCAGTTCCATACACTGGTTACAATAAATTCGGAAATCGTAAGGAATATTATACGTTAGGAGAAGCCCGTAAAGCTATGTATATGAATATATCCATATCCATATGCAAACTAATATGTATATGTATATAGATAGCACAAAGACGTCTCAAAGACGTCTTAAAGTTGCCTGCCGCAAGACGTAAGTACGTCTGAGAGACGTCTGCTACGTCTCTGACACGTCGTTTTCACGTCTCTGACACGTCGTTTTCACGTCTTTAACACGTCTTTGATACGTCTTTAACACGTCTTTGTTACAAAACTGTGCGTCTTAAAGACGTCTCTCACAGATCTTTTTGACGTCT
>CM052207.1:13674509-13686274 GCA_028454225.1 Lasioglossum leucozonium
AATGGGCAAAAATCGCAAATTTCGAAGGCTTGTAATTTCTAAAACAACTCGAAACCGGCAAAATGATGAGTTACACTCCCTCTAATTTCACGCGGACTACAACATATTTCATTTAGAACAAAATCGTCGATGGTCACCGCAAAAAAGTGATCCATTTGGCGTGGAATGATCCGGCAGTATTTATCTGACAATGTTTACCTGACAAACTACTGTTAATATCTCATTAACTATTAGGTTTAGGACGAACGAAGGTCAATACTTTTATACTCAGAATTTGATGAAAAATAGGACATTCCATTTAAAAAACTAAAGGCGATTCTTATATCTCTATAAGAAAGAAAAGTAATAAACAACAGATTAGAGTACTGTATGTCCCCTAGAAAACCATGTAACTTTTGTTGGAAACATTTTTTCGTACAACAAATAACTCACGAGTTATTTGCGATTGTCACGTAGCGAGACTCACCCTGTATTATTTGAATCATTGACAAGGTTTTAAAAATAACTGTATCAAACTGTTATTTATCGGTACTGTTTGAAACAGTTATGTAGAACTGTAATTTATAATTAAAATCATTTTGTTATGAACACTAAAGTACTAAAATATTTTTACGGTAATCTCTAATTGCAATAATTTTATTCTTTAAGTATTTCAATATTTCCATAATAATTATTATTTGTAATAATTTCATTATAAAAATAAAGAGGGTTTTATTATTCCTATAGTAATTGTTATTATAAAAATTGAAGTATTTTAATATTTTTACAATAATTTGTATTTAAAATAATTACGACGATTGTAACTAAGTTGTTAATTTGCAGGCCAATAATTGTTCTAATTTTGTCAATGGGAGCTGTTACATGGCTAATGAATTCATCGCGAAGGAAGAGAAGATCTAATACCACAAAATTAGCTATGCATGTATAGCTGTATGCCGCAGCAATATAAAAGGTAATTATTCACGTGCACTTTATTATTTTTGATATTGTATGGTTGTATAAATTTGAATATATTTATTGAAATTCTAATTTTTAGATGCAGCAATTATAGGTATCGAAAATATCGACGGACCCAAAGGATGAGACTGAAATTGAAGCACAGATGTCGTTTAGAAAGGCCACGGAAATAACAAAAACCGTTGCGTTAGATTTTTAATAATAAAATCTAAAATTGACATTTGTTAACGTTGATATTATTTAACATTATGATTTATTAGTTTTGTACTTACAATAATAAAAATTCCATAAAAATAAAAATGTACATATTGTTACGGCGGCTGGTCACTGTGAAGTCGCCGTAATGAAGTATTGCCCGCAGTGGACAACCCTTAAGGAAATAAAAGAGTGCCAGAGGGGTTGTCACGAAAGCTGTTGACGAGCCGACAGTTGAGAGTTACGATCGAACTGTCATACGAACAAGATCGTTACAAAACGCCGCTACAGCTTCGCTTATTGATAACTATTGTATAGTTTAGTTGTGTAATATATTTAATAAACGGGAGAGCGCGATGCCGCGACGTGTGACGCGCCCGTCTACGCGGAGTGCCTCCGAATTACGCAACAATATTATTAAACATATAACTTATTTTACCTCTTCTATGCATGTATACATATACTATATACTACGCCTTGAGACGCCTAAAAGATGCCCCGAAAGACGCGAAAAAGACGCTTTAAAGATGCCTTAAAGACGCGAAAAAGACGCTTTAAAGATGCCTTAAAGACGCGAAAAAGACGCTTTAAAGATGCCTTAAAGACGCAAAAAGACGCTTTAAAGATGCCTTAAAGACGTCTTAAAGATACGTCTTTCAGGCAACTTTTAGACGTCTTTACAAGGCATCTTTAAGACGTCAAAAAGATCTGTGAGAGACGTCTTTAAGACGTAAAGTTTTGCAACAAAGACCTGTTAAAGACGTAGCAACTTTCAGACGTCTTTGAGATTTCTTTGTGCTATCTGGGTAATTATAATATAATAATTGAATATAACAATATAATAATATTTAATGTAATAATAATATTTATATAATATTTAATAATAATAAAATAATAATATTAAATATTATTATTATTAAATATTGTATAAATATTACATATATATCATATATATATATCATTATAAGGTATTCGAAATACATGAGGAAATTCGAATATACATATGTATTAATATATATCTGAAGAGACGTCTTTTCTCACACGTCGTTTTCGCGTTTGAAAAAAGGTGCATTTTAGGCGTCTCATTTGTGACGTAAAAACGACGTCTCTAACAGACGTCTTTAAGAACGTGTAAAAGGCGTCTGTTAGAGACGTAAGACGTAAAAATGACGACAAAACGACGTCTTTAAGACGTCATGTGCTATCTGGGTATGTATATCCCTTGGACAGGATGATCGGAGCGAGTGTCGAGTAATACACGTATTGACGGTGAAGCTGTCCGCCAAAGTGTCCGATTTATTGTAAAGGAAAGGTCTTTACACGCTGAGCGTTACTCGGAGAGTCCCCGCTCAGCTAACTTCTAGTCATAAGGACCCCCTGTAGCCGGTATGTTTTCTACCTGACGGTGCAGCCCCATGGGTTTTCCCCGAGAAGGGTACGCGTCGCGCTCTCGAGCCGCACGCTGCACCCCCTCGACATTGTCTAATTCGGTATTTCTCACAGAAAGGTTCGTTAATATAAGTTACTAATTCGTCAGTCTAAACCTTGTAATTCTGTATTGAAAATAGCGGACTGCGCGAGGTGCGCAGAACTACTGCGCAGGGAAGCGGAGTGTGTCCTTTCTTCATTGTAACCCCAGTATTTATTTTCAAATATTGTATGAATCTCTGAAAAATTGTGTATTTCAAGTTATTGCATTACCCAGAATCATTTATACTTTGTCATCGCAATAAACGATGTGTTTACCAAAAGCGCATTCACTTCGTCACGGTTTTATTATCTAATTTGTGTTAACTGTCCATTGTTCGCGTTTAATTGTCGTGCAGGATCATGCACTGCTTATGCGTAAAGCAGCGTCGTTATATTTAAACAATCGAATTCGATAATCATTGGTGAGCGGACGAGGATGTGTGTTTCCTCTCCTCAATTTTACGAGAGGTCGTTAAAAGACGTGACCGAGTCACTGTCGAAGTCTTTGAACCTGCGAAAACATTCAGTCTCGTTCGAATCATATTAAGAACGTTTAAAAACTTGCCTACATAATGTACCTTTCATAATTAGTCGAAACAGATACGTTCAAAGAGAAAATTCACTTTTGTTTTATTTCTGTATCTCGCAATCGGCTTAGAAAATTTTTATTGTGCGTAAAGATCTGCAGTCTAAAAATTAATGAGTCGTCGTTTCACTGCTTCGATTGATTTTCGTTTGTAATGGAGCTCATACTGAAATCGACTAGAATATAACTTTTTGATTTTCGTGTGGTCGATTTTCATACACAACGGAGACAAACGCCGATACCGTTTCCTGAGCCAAAAATATCGCGGAAGGAGAATAGCCTGCGCAGCAAACGAAGAAAAATCCGTGGGATCCTTGAACGGCAGCTTATCTGCGCTCGCAGCTCGTCGAGAAAAAGTCGCGTAATGTCTCGAGCAGTCCATTTATTACATCTCCGTTACACGATCTAGATTTATGGGCTAGTCAGCTCCGATTACTAACAAATCAGTTCACGGCGACTCAACGAGCGCATTTTTTCCAGCGGATTCCGCTCAATTGTCACGTGTAACACGCCACGCCACGCCACGCCACGCCACGCCACGGCGAGAGCCGGTGTTGTTAATATGGAACGATTGTGTCCCCGGCGATTGATTTAAGAGATCGTAGTTTGTGATACGTGGTAGGCCTTGCGATCTACACACCACCGTTCCGTTACATAATTAGTATCAGTCTCGAAACACGACGACTCGCGCTCTTCTCAGACTGCCTCGTTCAAGAAACTATCGTATCGGCCGTAATTGTTATCTTCGTGTATCGGCTGGCCTATTTTCCACAAAAGCCGCTGTTCAAAACTTATGAACGAACCGCGGATCCTCCGACCATGATCGCGTTGCGTAACCGATCTTCGCTCCTCTTGTGCTAGTTCTTTCAAATTGAACCTCGTTTTCGACTTCTGTAATAAGAAAATTGTGGATCTTTGTTTTCCTTATGGATCTAGGAGGGCCCATAAAATGACGCTCTTTCTAAACCAGAAGACCTCCTTGGGAACGTTCAGTGATCGATTAATGGGAATTAGAGTCGTGAAAATCGGTGATCTAATTGATATTTAGATTCTTAGAAACAAATTTTAGGTATTAGTCTCTGAATTTAATAAGTTACTGGAATCTGTTTTTGTGGGAGTTCCATAGTAAAATATGGGGTAGAAAACCTTAGAGTCTAGATTGACGGATTTCTTCAATAGCTATACATGTACGTATTATAAAGGCCTTTCGTTTAAGCTTTAGTACGCCTTTTAATGGAGTAAATTATTAGATTTGTTTTTTGTTCGGTGTTACTGGTAAAATCTGGTCTGGGAGACTTGAAGAATCTTGATGGATGGGCAGTGGGCGTTTAAACCATAAAAATCGTCGAAGCAGTTTGGTATTTAACTTGTTGGGAATGTTCGCTTTATGCCTCAGTTTCCTAATGTAAGTAAATGTATTTAAGTTAATGAAGTCTGCGTCCGGTAATTAGGAATTCCAAAGGTCTGAAGCCAAATTTAGAAAATTTGTAAGCTCTGAAGTAAAATGTTAGAAAATTTGAAAGCTCTGAAGTAAAATGTAGAAAATGTTCGAGGTTCGAATACAATTTTGAAAATTTAAAAGCTCCGAAGTACAATGAACTTGTTTCGAAATTTTGAAATTTTGAAAACTCCTAAATATTACAATAAAAATGTACAATAAAAATTCGAAAGTATCAAATTTTCTCGAAATCAAATGTACCGAACCGAAATAATAAATTCGCAGATTATAGTCATGTTTCCGCCCTAATTTCCCCGAGCAGCAATTATGCGTATCGAAAAACTCGTTGATAGCATCGCGGGTCGATTTTATTACACGATTCGCGGTTTACTGTTCGTTGTTCTCGTTTAATGACCGCGCGCGTTAACGCAGTTTTAGCACGGGAGGGTACGAACGAAAGCGGGAAAACAATCGAATTCGATAATAATTAACACGCATGCCCAGGGGCGGGAAGCGTAAAGTATGTCGATGCCACTCTGTTTTCTCGTCTTGGATTTACGAGATATTGTTGTGAAACGTTACGGGAAGCATTGTTAACCTCCTTGGACTTTGTTCCGGAACTGACTCGGGATTGTGTGTGTTACGCGACACGAGATCAGCAAAAATTATATTTAGAACTCGCTTGTAACGTGGTAGTCATGCTCCTCTCTTTTTATCAACATTATTCGTGTCATTCAGTTATTTCTGTAAAAACAGATAAACAAATGGGTAAAATAACAAAGTAAACACCCGGAAATTATAGAATCATTAGCAAAGAGATCTTGACTTGAAAAAATCTAACATTTAAATTTTCATGTATGTATTTGTGCTTTAAAAAGATTATATATATATATATATATATATATATATATATATATAAATTTTAGGCATTTGTGACTTCAGCAAAATCTGGAATTAAAATTTTTTGTGTATTTGTGCATTCAGAAAGTCTACATTGCGAATTCGCGTGAACGCATCACTTGAAAAAATCGAGAATTCAAATTTCCATTGAAGAAAATTTCCAAATCTAAATTTTGGTATGTTTGTGCTTTCGAAAAGTCTACATTGCGAATTCTCATGAACGCGTGACTCCAAAAAAATTTCACCCCCTAGAATCCGTCCCAGAGAATCAAATTTGATGTCCCAGTTCCGCGACATAAAAATTGCGAATCGATTGGAAAATTGATCGAGACAGCTGTCGGTTCGCGTATCGCAGAAAGTGTTGACATGTCGCGGACCAATCGAGGAGAAACGGCTAGAATTTGCGAGCGATTCTGCAGAGGCAATAATCGCATTCGCATGAAACGCATTCGCGTCAGCGTAGGATAGTCGATCAGGATATGAGTGAAAATGGGGCTGGCGACTATCGCCGGAGGTTAGGATCCGATCGGGTTCGCGGTCAACTTTCTAAGCGAGGCGTAGTCGCGATTTTTCCGACGGTGTTAGCCTCGTTTCGCAAATTCGAAACCGTTAGGAGAAGAGGCAGGGGACAGAGAAAAGAGTGCGCGAATCGAGCCGATGCGCGCGGCGAAACTTTCACGTGACACACTAAAACCGCGAATTGCAAACCGCCGCCCCGGGGGCCAGGCAATTCGAGCCGACGAAGCGGACGCGACGATTCGCGAGCAAAACAACCATAGACCACGTCCCACTTATTGTTAGCTCCAAGATCTATCCCGTCCATCCAATCGATCCTTCCGACATCGGAAGCTAAACGCAATCTGCGTCTGTTTCGAAATTGTTGGACGTAACCATAATTTTTCTATTGTCAAAAACATTCTGCCTTCCGAGATTTAAATGGAAATAATGCAGATATCATCGCACACTGTTCTGATAATAGACGTTGCACTTGAATGTGAATTGAACGTAGAAATACGGTTCGAATGGTGTCGTGTTTTGTTACTAATTTTAATTAGAAAATAGTGAAAAATATGTCGGTAAAAGTTCCATAACAAAATAATTATTTAGTTTATAAATATCTAGACGTTACCGGAAAACTTTTACGTGGATGTATCGAATCGAGCCTCGTGAGAATGATTAAGACGAGTTTTTCCAGAGCGAAAATATTTAGGAAATCGTAACTCGGTTTTTCCTATCGGATTTATTTTTAATCCTGGACGAGGTGGCTGTTGCATAAAGCACGGCTCGTCGGAACGCATATATTCTGTGGGTAAAATGCCTCGTGATAAGGCTCGGCTCGCCGATGCAGGTCGCATGAACTTGTTGAGGTAGGTCTTCTCCCGTGGTTTCAGGGTTTCGATGAGCTCGGAGAGGGGGACACAGGTATAGTGGTGGCAGGAGGAGGTACTTGAAGGTGGCGGAGGCTATGGCGAAGGTGGGAATTGCAGGTAGCGATGGGTAGCGATTGGCAGCGGTGCTGCCGAGCTCGATGAACTAGCATCTACAACGCCAAACATGCAGAAACCATACTGTTCAACTGCCAACTTTCATACACTCGAAGTGGTCTCACCATTTTGTATAAATTCACTTGTAGACGATTCTCGAAAAAAAATATTTAACTCGTGTTTTTCATTTGTAAACGTGCACAATTCAGGAGTGAAAATCTGTCTCGATATAAAGTGTAAAATTCATTTTTACTTTTTGTACGTCTTGTTCAACTAATGCATAAACTAAATGGCGAGTCTGATCTCTTGCGCGATATAAAATGGTGACAAATGAAGCGACGGTTAATGGGAAATTAAATGGCGAGGTTTACCAGGAGAGAGCCAGCAGTCAGCAAAACAATTGACAATTGCAGTTGGGAATGTTTGCCAGATAGCACACTTGTTTATCCAAGTGCTTGTCAGCACTCGTCGAACTTGATAATCAGTTTGAATACTCCAACTGAAGTGCGTCGTTCTTCAAGTGAATACTCTGTTATATTTTACATCGATTATACATATTGTCATCTATTTATATTTAAAAACCTCTACACCACAGACTTCTTATTAAATTTAATTAGAAAAGCATATAATTGGCATAATCATCAATCAAACAAGCCAATAAAACAACTTTCTAGAGGCGTTTAGTTTAATTCGACACTAAACCTGGATGGTAATCCTCTTTTTATCTTCTTTGAATGTTTATTTAAAACTAGAAACTGGAATAGATTAAAAGTTGTAATTAGGAGAGGAGATAGATGGGTTACGTATGTTCATGTTTAATGCGAACGTACGATGTCTAAGAAGCGTGCTTTAATTTGATAGCGCGTTCCATTGTGTCACGTTAGGTTACCAGAGAGAACAGTAGTCTGCTTTTTTTCTTATTTTTTAATGAAGGAAAGTAATTACAGTGGAATTAACGTGAAACGCTGGTTCGCGATTTACGATTTAAGGACTTCAATGTTTGCATTGTTACCGGGGCCCCGTGAAAGGAGAGAATCGTTCCCATCGCTAGGTAAGCGAAGACGTCATAGTCGTTGCACTTTCTTCTCCGGACGTGCACACCGGCGCAGGCTGCGTGCACTTCACCTTTCTCTTTCTCTTTCGATCGCTTCCGACACGCGTAGCGTCACGACCATTCGTCTGGCCAGTTTCGAAATCGATCGGGCGAACGATCGATAAAAATAAATCTATCGACGGACATCCAATTAGCAATCAATCATGGAATGATTGTCACCCGTCGCTTTGCCAGAAGTGTTTTTTACATGTTATGTACATTTTAATTTGAAATCGCTTAAATCAATCGTTAAAGGAGTCATTTCAAAATCGTTGCGGTTACGTTGATACCGGAAGTTGAAAGTGGTGGTTTTAAAACATTGATGACACGATGTTTATTTAGACCGATTTAGAAACGTATACATATACTACTGCTAAAATGCATGCTCGAAGAAGCTTTATCGTTAAAAACAAAATTGTAATCGTTCAAACCGGAAGTGGAAGATCAAACGTTCTCCAGTGACATCCAACCAATTTAATTTTCAAAAATTCGGCACCTTAGCAGTTAAGTCTAAAAAATGCAACAACTACACGATAAAGTAGACATCGGCACCGATCATGCTGTTAACAATTCTGAACAGGAAGTCTCTATCAAATCCTCCGATTCTCCATGAAACGAGGCGAAGATATCGAAAGTAGGGGTCATCTGGCGCGCAGAAAAATTCTCTAGGATGCAGGATCGTTTCGAGAACCGATCGAAGGAGGAACGGGACGTCCGCGGGCCCCTTCCACCCCACCCCGTTTCACTACACCGATGCCCCCCGTGCCCCGTGGTCCGCGTAACAGCACGCGATGCACTTTCATGAAAGTTTCAGCTTTCCATCGGCCGCGATACAAGACAGAATGGAAAAAAGAAACCGCGTCTCCCACGTGTGTGACTGGTCCGAGATCGTTTGTCTACCGTCGCATCGGTCCGCGGGAAATTAACGCGTCCCCCTAACGAGGCCGCGCCTAATCGTCCCCAGCGCGGCGATGCATTGTTCGCTCGATGAACGGCCGGGAGTGAAAATCCCTCGAAAGTCGCGCGGGACGCCTCTCTTTTCTCTCCGGTTTTAATCGGCCGACCTTGCCGGCGAGTTTCTACTGCGCGTTTCTCCTGTTCATTGAAATATCAATTACACAGCCGCGCCGCTAACGAGGGAGGAGCGCTTTCCAACCAGCAACCGACGAAACAAGGATTCATAGATCCGACCACGATCATCGTCGTTCCGGAGATCGACGGGCTTAATTCGGTTACGTGCTGTCTCACGTTTCAATCTCCTAATGCCCGAGGATTATAGGTTCGGTAATTGTTGATTACTTTCTCCGAGGGGGCCTGGAAAACTGTAATTTTCCAAGGAAAGAGAAATTTGAGGTTGCAATATTTATTGAAGGAGATTGAGAGTTTCGAATGATGTTGTTAAGCGGTATAATAGTAGTTGTTGTGGCTAATGATATTTAATAATGTTCTTGAGGGTCGAGCAACCCTTCAATGGAGAACGTCCAATTTGGTCTCCTGAAATTATAAGACACAGAATTAAATACCGAATGTGTCTTGCTTTTGCGAGGGGAGTAAAATAACGGATGAAAAATTAAATGTGTCTTTTTCTAGGAGAAAATTCACATAGAGCAAATTATGTATGTTAAATATGGTGTAGGTGAATTTTTGAATGTGACAACCGAGGTTCTAGTGTACATCAGAATAAAAATGAAATTTTAAAGATAATTGAGGCATTATACCTGCAATCGGTGAACGTATCGAGAACAGCCACAGAAGTAAAATGGACGTCTGCATCTCTAACGAACAAGACTAACCGTAAAGAGATAGAGCATTCGAGAGAAAGGAGAAGGCCCCGGAGACTCGTTATTTAATGCCCAACAAATAGCACCGTTGAATATAATAATAATAAAAGAAACGGGCAAAGATCGCATCTGATTGGAAACGGGCAAGATAAATCTCGAGGAGATTGTGAGTTCTATCCCGTCGAGAAGAGAAAGGGGAAGGTTCTCTTTCCATCGCCCGCGCCGTGCTGCACCGTTTCTGTTCCCCGTTGCCTCTTTCTCCCCTTTCGTTCCCCTTTCTCCGCCAATCCGCCAGTCGGTTCCTATTGGTGCAACTTGCAGTAACTGCCGGAGTAATTCTCGGGTAACACCGGACCGGTAAGCGATGAAAGTGTACAGCGGACGAACATATAACCACTTGGGTAATCGCGGCGAAGAGATATCCGAAGTGAGAGGCCGTCGGATATCCGACTCGGTCCGACGAATCGGGACCAGTCGGTGAACGTTTTGCCGATTTGTTGCTCGGCTGCCAGCGAAACGGAGATTAGAAAAGGTGTCGTGCCAAGATGGCGGGGGGAGAACGTTTCTTCTCCGAATCGTTTCCATTTCTGCCCGAATCCGCTTCTCCGTTCGTCGCGGTTCGTTTTGAAATCGGTTAAAAAATTTATCGAGGCATTTACTGCCGCTACAGACACCGTAAAAGTCGCATAGAACTTACTTAATAATGGAAGAATAGCAGAGGCGAGATTTATTGTAGCTGTTACTTTAGTGGCAAGATACATAGGTTTTGTCTTTCTAGATTATGTAGAGATCATCGAAATATTCGAATAATATTATTGTAACACGAAATCTACTATATTGTATAATATAAGCAATAAAAATGACAAGGCTCTATTTATTTAGATTTTGTGCAATTTTTAACACAATATGTGCTCGGATAAAGAAATTTATCGTATCAATTTCCATGTATACAACTTCATATTTTGAATAACTGTAAAATGAAAAATATAAAATCGGTCATTTGAATGGCAGTGGTAGGTTTAGCGTTAACTTTGTACTAAAAGATTTATTGACGTATTTACTACCACTACTAGGATTCGTAAAAGTCGCATAGACAAACATATTCAATAATGGAAGAATAGCAAAGACGAAATAGTTTAATAATTACCACATAATCTGATAATTACCATTGTTTACCAAAACGATACAACCTACGAAATTTCCTCTAACAATGCATTAGACCGCGTCGGAAGTAGCTGCTCGACGGAATCATCGAATTTTTAGCGTGTGTTTTCCTTTGTCGGGATAACGATAATAAGGAAGGGAAAGCATCGCATAACAAATCTAAGAAAGGAAATAAAAGTAGAGAACTAGAAAAATTTAACCTAGACCTAACCTCGAACCAGTTTCGCGATAATACCATCTAACAAATTTCCTACGATCAGTTTGAGGAGTGTGAAGGTAGGTTAGGGGTGTGAGAGGTAGTTCGGTGGTCCGAGATTAGAAATCTGTGAGGGGAACGGCACGATAACCGGCTTCCCGTCACGAAACCGCCTTCGCCGATTCTTCTCCGTATAGTCTCGCGAAAGCGCTCGGGATTTTCCTTGGCCGTGGCACCGACACCGATCATTTTCTTCTCGTCCCTCGCTCCCCACGCCTCGGAGATTGTCTCACAGCGATTACCTAAATGATTATATATCCGCCGCACTTTCATCGCGACTAATTCGCGCGAACGCGCTCGTGTGTGCTCCCGCAACGATATTACCAGACAGTTACCTACACCACGCGGTGGAAAAGGAGAGATTACCTGTTGCGAGGAGAAACACGAGAGAGAGAGAGAGAGAGAGAGAGAGAGAGAGAGAGAGAGAGAGAGAGAGAGAGA
>CM052207.1:13686374-13714420 GCA_028454225.1 Lasioglossum leucozonium
AGAGAGAGAGAGAGAGAGAGAGAGAGAGAGAGAGAGAGAGAGAGCACCACTGCGGAGAAAGTCTTTTTTCCATTTCTCCCGGGCTTTTTACCGAGTATGTCCCCGATCGAGCACCGGTAATGGTATCATTATCCTGGGAGAGGAAAACACAACCGAGAGTTGAGAATTCGATGGTCCCGACTCTGATCGAAGTGACGGCGCGCTTCGTTCCGATGGGAACGCGAGCTGCAACTTCTCTTGCTGTGTAATGCACTGTTCGATTAATTTTTATTTTATTGGTTGTTACTAAACTGCCGATTTTACGCGGTTTATGGTAAACATGGATTCGGCAAATACAAAACTGTTAAGACATTAGAACAATTTATAAGATAATTTTTCATGAAGATCGGTAGTCTAGTTGTCGCGATTGGTAGTCCTATCATCAAGATTGGTATTTCTAGGTTCAGTATAGTCAAGCGAGCACAATACGACGTCGGGTCAGATAGGTATTATTAATAAACGGCTTGTGCCTCTTACAATCGGTGGAGACAATTTTCATTTTGTATAAAGATCGGTAATCCGGTCATCGAGATCGGTATGCCTAAGTTCAGTATATTCAGTAGATTTTGCGCGAAGATCGGCAGTGTACTTATTAAGATCGTTAGACTAGGCACCAAGAGCAGCGTACCTAGGTTCATCAGATTCAAAATCCACAGTCCACCGATCGGAATACGTCAGATCGGCACGTATCTTCCCGTGGAAAGAGGGCCACGTGGCGATCACGAGTGTCGCACGGTATTCCGATAATCGATCGGCGAACGTTTTCACTGCGACGACCCACTTCCGACTCGGAGCGCATTCGTCCGGCTCTAGCAGCGCATGCAACACAGAGTCCTCTCCCCCGCCGAGCTGCGCGGAGAAAGTTTTGATCTCGAACGTGAAACTGACGCGACGCGACGCTCTGCACTGGTGTGATTTTCGCGTCATAACCAATCGCGAGAGCGACTGCAACGAAACGAACGAAACCGACCGACAACAAGAAAGAGAAAGACGGAAAAAGAAGAATGTGAAAAGCCGGGCCCGGATTCCGCGAGACACCGTTGCAAGGTGAAAGTGGAGTAAACCTGGAAGAGCCTCTCCTCTCCTTGTCCCCAGAGAGAGTCCCAACCAGAGTCTCGAACAAGCTCGATTCTTCAAGTTCAAAGACGACGGTGAACCACGGGGCTCCGAGAACATTCTCGGAATCGTAAAATCGCTCGAGACGAACACGCTCGGTTAATTCGTCACGCTTTTGGCGCAGCGATCTCAAGAAAACGATTTCCACGTACTTACCTCGCGGTGTATTCCTCGGTCCAAACATTTTTTATTGGATCCTACAATCTTTTCTTAGGTCCGACAAGCATAGATTCAACAATGGTTTCTTGGCATCTATAGTATTTCCATCGATTCTACCATTTCTTTACAGACTCTTGCAGGTGTTTCGTAAGTCCCCTTAAACTGAAAATTTTCTTACGGATCTTGTAATTTTTCATAGGTTCTTACAAATGTTGTTATGGGTTCCAGTGATTTTTTCAGTTCCACAATTTTTTCATAGGTCCAAACAAATGTTCATCAGTCCCAAAATTCTTTATGTATATTCTCCTACAAACTATACAACACAACTTCGCAACTCCCATAGCAATTTCCACGGCCAGTGCTGGTCTGGCCCTGAACTTGAATTCGGCACAGTGACCAGAAACGAGGCTCGTCTCATTCGGGGTTCAATGTCTTCGAAAGTTGTTCGAAAGAGTCCCACGGCCGGCACTCTCGAAATTCCACGGCAACGGCCGATTGTACAAGGTGTATATCATCGCCCGTGTTACACGAGCTCAATGGGAGGGCAGAGAACAGAAAGAGAAAGAGAAAGAGAAAGAGGTGAGAGGGAGGTGCGTGAATTACGCATCGGCGGCGGTTGCGATTTCGAAACCAGCCGCGAGTTCATTGCCATCGAGTGAGCTGGCCGACCGGGTTGCACACGCGTTGCGTGCCTTCTATTTACACGGTTCACGCTTATCTACCGAGTCATCGGGTTCCGATGGGCTGCGGCTCTCGAGACCCTGTCGAAATCATCATCGGAAATCGGGTCATGCTGAGCAATATGTATAACGCGTCATTCGAGCCCGGTGCAACGACACGCGTCGTATGCTTGCTACCGAAGGCAAAAATTCTTCGATCACTTGGCTGTTAACGTTAGATTCAGAGTTTCTCGCATTACTAGACTGCGGATCTTTATGCAAAATAATAATTTTCTGTAAAAATTGCAAGAGTCATGAGCCAAATAGAAGAGTCTTTCTTTCTTTAGTTATTCTAAACAGTTGAAAATAATGTATTGACATACCATTTTTTTAAATTGTTCCTCTGTTTTAAATTGCACATATGAAACTTTGTCATAAATGAATAAAGTCCGCAGTCTATACATTACTTCATGAAAATGACGTGCATGCGTTTCTTCAGATTTTTAATGATTTTTATTGTGTTTCTAAACACATAAAACTACCGAATGATTCCTCAAATGCAATTATATGTGTAATGCGAATAATCTTGAACAAATCACTTTACTCGGACACCAACGTGGGATCATCTTGCACGGTTAAAATTTGTTATTTCTTATTAAGATACGACATCGGCTAAAGAATGCGGCAAAAAGAAATGAATTGCCGAGTTCCGACGATAACCCACAGCGACCGGTGAGCTAACCTAGACCTTTATCTTGGTGGAAATGTGGGAATGCACTTGGCGCGAACGCGAAGAGAAATTTCGCGTCGATAAGAGAATCGAGGGAAACGCGTTGGCAAGGTTGACATTGTCCACCTGGGACGGTGATACACACCGGCATCCGGCGTTTATGTGTTCGTAGGATGCACCGATTTAGGAGAACAATGCCTTAGAACCCGGAGAAGAGATTAGCGAATCAGCTTAGCTTTACTTGGGGCAGTTTACGAATGGACATGATTGGACATTGGTGGGCAGATTGGAGACTAAATCGAAAATTGCAACTACATACTCTCTGTCACCCTGTAATTTATAACAGTAAAAACATTCGAAGACGAATAGCAATCTAAGTGTGGACCACTTAGGGTCTAATTGAAGAATCAAGGAAAACTTTCCTGATTAATTACTGCAAAGAGGAAGTCATAGTCGACGGAGTTCTCTATATTTTGGGGCTCGCAAACTTCTGCGGCTGGTGGGGAGGGAAAGGACGAAGGATACCATGCCATGCCGTGGCGAAAGAGAACTGGCACGACGGTGTATCGGGGTCAAGTGGCACGATAGTAGACAGCGACGAGGCCTACTTCGCTGAAAACTAGACGGAACGACGCGCGAAAGAGCAACGAAGCAGCCCGCAGCCGTACAATGTTGTTCCGCGCAAGCCATCCACTCGACCGGCCTTTCTAATCGTGGCCTGTATTTCGCCTGTCGCCTGAATTATCCTCGTTACCTCCTCTACCTGCTGGGGCGACCGATTTGTGGAGCCCGATCTGTCCAGAGAAAATTGATTTACTATTATTTGTCCAATCTTGGGAGATTGCCCTATCTTTCATCCATTTTGGCAGCACCAAATTCAAGTTCAATTTAATTTGCCTGAATTATCCTCAAAACTTTCTAAGTTTAGATTAGGACGACTCACCGAAGACCCAATCTGTCAAGAAAACATTTTTTGCTCATCATTTGCCCGATTTTGAGAGCCTAAACCTCAGGTTTAGGTTTAGGTTAAATTTCTGAAGGAATTTGGATTCATTGTTTAATCGGCTTTTAAACAGTATTCCTAAATAACCGAATTAATGAAACGTGTTAAAATTACATAATGGGCAACCGTTTAAACAGATTAGATAATAGGGAGGCGGTAAATATTCGAGTCTTGGCACGATAAAATCGAACCCAAGCAAACCTAAATATGTCTCCACAACTTCAATTCACCGAAGCCACCATTCTCATTACCTAACAATCAATTAATCATGATTAATTCCCATTTTGTCCCCTCGATCTGATATCTTCGTGCAGAGGTATTTTTTTTTCTTACATTCAGATAGTTCCGATAACAGGATCAAAGTACATAGTCTTCGACATTCGTGAGATAATGATTACGATAATAGTCGAAGTTCGGAAGCATTCGGGAAACACGTGCTTCGTTAAGAATGTCTGTTAACGTGTTGCTTGAACGATTACATCATTTAGTGATCACTCTCGAGCGTTTCGAAGAAAGTTATCGAGATTAACCATCCGGAATAACGTTTGCCTGTTACGCAATCGATCGATTGTTTATTTGTCTTCGTAAGACACGAGGTAATTGCGCCTAATTAAATCTTGAACAGTCTGTTCGATGAATTTTTATCCGGTTGTGAATTTTCTTCTACGATATCGTGACTAATTTAATCGTTTCCGTAAAACTGAAAATTTTATACATTTGTAGGATTTATTGTAACAGAAATCTTTTCAATCTTCATGCTCGCGAACCATCTAGGCTTGTACTAGTACATTTTTAAAAATATCTAATAAAGTGTATGATTGTTATATGTATGGATACATACATATTAGACAGCAATGCCTACTTCAAGCTACAGCGAAGATTTACGAATCAAAGGAAGCCTGTTCCCGAACCCTCGCTCGTAAATCCCTTAGGCTAAATCATTCACGGCGTAGAGGAAACATGTCATTACTTATTCGCTTAAGCACAAGTGACAGATTCAATTAATTTCGACTTTGTTGAATGTAAATCTTGTTCTGGATATTGAACCAGCTACAAGGTCGCAGTAATTGTTGGTAATGATACTACGTAAAATTTATGCGTTTATAGTATCCATAAGTAAAGAAACAAACTTTCTGCCTCAATGTTCCCAAACCCCAAGAAGAATCTATTATAGTCGTAGAAAAATGCGGTCCGAAAATCACGGTCATTGGAAATTAGATAAAAAAAACAACTGTTTAACGCTGCAGAGAAGATTTACGGACCGAAAGTAGCTCGAGCCGTCGATCATAAATCCCTCGGGCTGAATCATTCGCGACACTAAAGAACGCGCGCGTCTCGGCGCGGCGCGGTGCGCCGCGAGCATAGGATCCCTGAATCTCTTTGTCTCGGTGCTCGATCTCCTTTGTTTGAAAGCTTTTGGACATGTTCGGGCCGTCTATTTTCGCGTTCGATTTACTCCGGTATCGGTCGTGGGATTTGCCCGGTGGCCCGTTTCCGAAATATCGACGCGGACGTGGAAGAATACCGTCGCGTCGCCACGAGAATTTAGATCGCGGAATGTAGGTCCGTTCGCATGAGAGATCGATCCCCCGCCTGGTCTGAGCTCTCCCCCGAGACCAAGACACGTAGAATTTCACTGAAAATAAAGATTAGGTAACCTCGGAGAATCGTCGCGCACTATATATAAATCGCGCCGACCTCGATCGTGGACATGTTTCACGCGCGTCATCGCTCCTTTCTCGCTTTCCGATCCTGGCCGCGTTTTCAGCGAGATCGAAGGTCTTGGCCGTGGGCGGCGCCATTGCAGTAGCAATTTAACCGCTTCCGGTCCCGTAATATTCTGACATGGTAATGCACCACCGAAACAATGCAATTTGCTCTTTCCTTATGAAACTAATTTAATTTGCTCTGAAAAATTCAAAGGCGAGCAATCCGGTTAAACAGGGGTACAACGTTGTATTGAAACCGTTTAAAAAAATTTTTCTGCTCGACGATCACCGAAGTACGACGTTCACCACATCGTCAAGACCAACGACGCCACACTGGCGTTGTGCGAAGGTTCAGACAAATTGAATCCTGTTTTTTGAGCGATTGCGTGGACAAAATGGGCTGAAAATTGACAAACAATCTTGAACGAAAACCATTAACATATCTCTTACAATTCAACCACAAAACATATAATATTTAAAAATAAAATGGTCATTCGTATAAAAATCAGGAAAAAATCGATTTGGAACGTGTGGGAAGGGTTAAAAATTGTGGGATAACGTCGAGAGGAATGATCGAGGAGGTTTCCGAGCATGATCTCGAGGCCGAGGGGAAAGTGTGTGGTCACCTAGGGAAAAAAGACGCAACGACGACTGGATTTTCTTGCGAGATCTCGTGCTTTCACTCGTAGAAACCTTCTCGCGATTCTCTCGAGGTTCTAAAACGATCCGCCGCGATCGACGCTATCGAACACATCCCGATTATCGGATCTGGGTCACGGTAATTCGTGTCCCAGTTCGCATTTATCGTTCGCAGCGTAAACCGAAGTTGTGACATAATCGCCGCGGAGGATGAACATGTCAGCGGAGACGATAACGGCGCCAATTCGATGACGATGGCGGTGGAGGAGGATCGGGGGAATCATCTGTCCCAGATGATTCACTAGGAACGATCCTGATCGTCATACTGCGCGCTGTTTCGTGGGAACGAATAATTACGATTAAAAAAACGGTGTTTGCTATTTGGAATCCGAGACCGCGCAATCATGCTTTTGAGAACGTGCACAATCTGGTTTGAGTCATGCGAGGTTGAACAGGTTGCGATGATTGTTATGTTTCTGCTGCGTAATCAATTGTGAAATGGGAAGTTGCTATGAAAGACGGTTTTATGTGGATTAGAACGGTTTTAAAGGCCGGTGCGGCGAGCAGTTTTAATACTTTACCCGACGGGAGTACTATCTGTTAATAGGTTTTTCCACAACTGTGGTGTGTCGTAAAGAAGGTTAACAGTTTTCTCGTAATTAATGGTTTCGACAGACATGATTAAATTTTATGTGGATTAATCGTTGATTTATGAAGAAAATTTGCTATTGCCATTGAGAAGTTGATTGGGAAGTTGTCGCTGATGGACAAAGTGTTAGCTGACAATCAGAGTGTGAATTAAAAAGCGAAAAACCTGAGGAATTTTAAATGATTCGAATGATCTGTAAAATGTCTAGAGAAATCAAAATTCATCGGGTGATACGTTCTAATTAAGGAAGATGAAGTTAAGAAGAAATCAGTGTAACGGTCAAGGAATTATAAATTGTACGATGCGCTCTCCGAGGTATTACAGTTTAGAAAGTGGTCTCTGGAGTACTCCTCTCAACTTTGTTTCCAAGCAGATGTAGGAATACCGTGACTGAAAAGTGACAAAAATGTTCTAAAAATTCCTTGATGAAAGGTCCCGCAATTCTTTTCCAGGCTCTATGTATTAGTGCTTCTTTAGCTTTCGGACACTTTTTGTCGGTGGTAAATTTTTTGGAAGCTCCTACAATTTTTTTTCTAGACCCTACAAATCTTCTTTGCGCGCTCTAAAACCCTTTTATCGTGTCCAAAAAATTTTAAAAGGACCCACAACCTATCCGAACGACCTCCAAAATTTTTATAGACGATAAGCTTCAACAAACTTCAACCTGATAATGAGGGAAGAATTATTTCGTTGCGAAGTTAGAATGTATGTTGTGCATTCTGATTGGATGAGGATCCGCTGCCGTTGTTTGTCTTTGAAATTGCCAATGAGAATCCGTTGTTTACCGTATCAATTGCCGGGAGAACAGAGCGTTTCAGTGTTCCGTCGACGGACATTGAACCACGACGGTATTCGAGGTCGGCCGCCAGGAGAGTCGACGTAAAGTTAGAAGTTCTTGGCTACTCTCCCTGCCACGCGACGCCATTCCACCGACGCCACTTTCTCCTGCGGTGAACGCGAACACCTATCAAGATCGATCCATCTTCCTCTTTCCTCTCTGCCACTCTTTCCTCCCATTTTTCCCGGCGAGCCTCGTTTTTCCGGGAATTCCTTCTGTCTCGCTCTGTTCCGACGAGGAACGATAACCGAGCGAAACCGGCGCGGTAGAACTGTTAATAGCGAAGAAAAATGAAAACTATGGAACTGCTAGCGAAGTGTGAAAACGGAGTATCGGCTTAAAAACGTGATCGTCGACCGACGCGCAATCAGACGAGGGGCTCGCGGGCTCGGAAAATCGGAGAGGTCCAAATAAATTCCCCAGCGCGGCGCGGCGGTGAGCGATAAAAAGAGGATCGTGGCTGCGACGCGACGCGACGGTGATTAAATCGCAAAGGGTTAAATCGTCGCTGGGATACACCTTTTTCCCCGGATCATGAACGCTCCAGGTGGCCGATAAAGGAGTTATTTGCATCGCGAAATAAAAAAAGACGCGGAGGACCGGGAGCCGGTATCGAACAGGAGGACGTTCCCCGGTTCGAACGAAGAAAAGAGGAGGAAAAAGTGTGTCGTATCCGGTGCAACGGCGAGATATGAAAAAAGAAAAGAAACGTGGTCAAGGACGATTGCAGGACCGTTACATCATCGAGGACGATGCTAACGATAATCGGGAAGTTGGCCTGGCCGCGCCACGTAAAAATGCCCGATTACAAAAGTCCCGGGTTGCGACACATGGAATTCAGAATCTCGACATCGATCCTGGATAACGCGATGATGTCCTTCGACGATTCGTTGTTCGCCGCTGCTGGGATCGAGCGAACGTCACAACAATCGGGCATCAAACTGCAATCTGCCATCAGCGGCGCGGCGCTTATGCGAATCCGTTAAGGACGGGTCACCGTGCACTGTAACCTCGTGACGATATCGAGTATGAAAACGATACTCCGTGTACAGTCAGTTTTTATTTCGCCAAGTCTTCATTCAAATTCAAAAGTTCGGATCTTAATTCATAATTTAGGGATTGATATTTAAATCTGAATTGTACTATTCAAATTTCAATATACATTTCAACACTACAGTTAAAATTTAAATATGTATTTGATTTTTACTGAACCAGGCGTAAACATTTCGCCACAAATGTTGCTAGCAGGACTAAATCGATCTAGGACCGAGTCGAGAACGTTTCGTTCGTCGACACGCAACCGAATGCTCCCAGGGATTGATTTCAATAACTATGCGGACCGTTATCGTTCGCCTCTATCGCAACAACGAGATACGGGGAGAGCCTTGGCATTATTTTCTCGCTTCGCGGTAGGCGCGTTACTTAATCGAGTTATGAAACCCGCAGCGTACGGTATCGGATAAACGGTCGATCTGAACGGCTCCGACGACGGCGAACCTAAACATCGAAATAGTGAAACGCCACTCGTCGATCCTCTCTTTGACATTTCTAATGGGTCTTGTTGCTCTGCCATTCGTTATTACCATTCACGAACGTCTCCATTCGCAACCTTTCGAGTTACGCTCATCCGCTGCTGCGCCGCGCCGCGTTTGCGCCTGCTACTGCTCGAGGACCTTATTCGATTGAAAAAAAGAGACATTTCAGGTCCCCTGTGTCTGACCCGTTTCCTTTCAATTCTAACTTTTCTGTACTTAATTAACACTTACCTGTTAAAAAATATATTATAATAAATCGGTCTGCGATCCTTGCAAATTAAGAAGTTGGATTCGATTCAAGTGTGGTACGCGATGTATACGCGCATAGAAAGAATTCTTGAGAACATTTTCCATCGAATATAACTATGAGGAATAAGTACGTATTCATTCACAGCATTCAGATGTTCAAGAACTGTCCACCTTGCAGCATCCCCCATCTACCTCTACATCTCACCATTCCAAATAACAAGGTATTCCTAGATCCTCGCGATCAATCGAACTTCCGGCAAGGCTCAAGAAAGATCACTAATGTCCTCGCTCCGCCCATTATTTTCCGTCTGGTCACCAAGAAACGGTACGGAACCCGTTTCGAGGTTGTCCCGTTACGTTCATCGAGGAGGAACCACGCGAAAGGAAAAGAGAAAGATAGAGTCCCTCGGTGTCCCGTAAAGGATGAACGAATCGAGTGGCCGGCGAAAGAGTATGTAAGAGAGACACAGTGAGTGAATGAGAGAGAGAGAGAGAGAGAGAGAGAGAGAGAGAGAGAGAGATATGAAGAGAGGGAGAAGGGGGAGCGGAGCCAGTTTTCGAACGGTCCTGGAGAAAGTGGTGGCTATACATTTACTGACCTACATTACCCTCGATTTGCCCCCACCCAGGCCACTGTCAGCGCCGCTGACACCCACCGGAGCGTACCGGAGCGGCGGCATGGCAGCGCACAAATTGTCCCGTTACACACCGGCCGCACGTACACGTCATCAACGTGACCCACAAAATGACACCCAGTCTCTCCCCGCCGACCCGTCGCATCGCCTGTCTTTTATTTCAAAATTATGTCACGCGATCACGCCGAAACCGGCGCGCGGCGACTGAACAGAATCGAGGACGGAGACCAGCGGTCCAGGAATCGCTGATCGAGCCTAATGTCGGGGACATCTTGTTCTGTGGATGCTACCAGTCACTGGGGTCTATCAGAAATTTTGGACCACGTGAAACAATTTAAACTCCTTGGCAAAATTAACCCATCGCCTTCGAAGCTACATCAAACATTTTTTCCGATCGAGACTATTTACGTTCTACACTTTTATATTTATACAATACTTGAATATTTAGTAACTTATTATTTATATATATATATATATATATATATATATATATAATTCCTTTATTCTTTTAATTATCTGATTAAGTTGAAACTAATTCACCGATGTCCTCAAATCTTTTTAATATATCCACTGCTTTAAATTGTACGTACACATTTTTGTCATAAATGTATAAAATCTGCAGTCTATTAATTTCCGACTTTCACCAGCCCGAACCGTTTAGTTTCAATGAGAACCAAAGATCAAAGTCTGCTCGAAGGATTGAATCTTTAAATGTCTCGAGTGGACAGAAAGAGGAACCTGAAATGCAACGGCTCCTATTAAATTTGAATGCAGTCATCCGAATCCTCCCACCGTCGAAACCCAGTTCGGAAAGTGCCTTCAATGGCGGTCTTTACAGTTACGCGTTCAAAGGAGATCGAAGGAACGGTCTGCGACGAAAGATTTCGTTTGCCTCCCACCAAAAGGCCCGTTGTTACGTGAAACACCTGGTTCCTCGTCAGTGGATGTAACGGTACAGGCCCGAAACGGGTTCTGTACCGTTCCGTGCGACGTAACGTTACGAGATAGATCAAGGCCACTGCCGTGGTAGTCGGTGAACACCAATTAAGCGTTCCGCGATCTCTCCAGGGCCGGCGAAATTCCCAAAATTCAGAAAATCACCAGAAAGGATCCCCTGATATTTTATTACATTACTAGGCACAAACGTTATTTTTTATATATTTATTTAATTATCTTTATATATTTTTTTATTTCAACAGAAATTTTTTAATAGTTCTTCTAATATCAATGGTCAGGTTGAAGATTTCTCAATACACTGTTCAACAAACTTTTTAATTAATATAATGTACTAGCTTCTCTGAAAAATAATTATTTAAAAAGAAATTATCGTGTTCTGTTTCATACAACTGACACGTTGAAAAGCTTATTAATTAACAGGCTTCCGGTAGGTAAAGTGTGGGGATGTTAAGAATTATCAAATATTTTATTAATCACATGCCCTTTAACAATTGTACAATTTGAACATAGATAGCAATTAATTTAATTCTATACTGGTCACGCAAAGAGGTTACAGACATTCGGTAAAAACATACCTGAACCAACACAGCAAAGTCGAAGCTCTTCTGCAACCAAAAGATACTCGAAGTGTAATAGATCAAACATACTTGAAAAGCACAGTAGAGTCTGCAACCGCTTTCGGTTTTATGAAAGTGAAAAATCGCCAGCTAGGAGGCGTTAACTTGCGAACTGTTACAAAAAAATCCGCTATTTCACGGACAACTGTTCGATAAGCGACTGTACAAACTGTACAGACTTTGCCACTATGCGGGGCCATTTCAGTCGTGGGCCCATTCGAAAGAAACGGATTCGATCGGTGAGGGATGGGCGTCAGGAAATTTGACAAAGCGGCCGCCGCGGCTAACGGTATTCCCTATTCTTGGGAGGCGAATTAGGCTGTTACGGTACTGTTATGTTTACCCACGAACGTTAGTCGGGACCGTTTTTTTTTTTTCGGCAACGACACGTGACACGTACCCGGCCCAGGAACTTATGGACATACATTTTGCCGGGTCAAACGCTTTTAACGCGCCATCCATTCCGGGATCGAGAAATCATCAACAGACTTACAGTTCGTAGTCCATTGAATAAAAAAGTTAACAGATCTCTGCGTTCCATCGGTAGCATCGCGATCCACGAGATCTTTCCCGGCGCAAAGTTGCGTAAATCGGGGGAAGATCGATCTCGCTCTCCTTCTGGGCACCCAGATGGTCGTGCAGGAAGCGCAGATTCGGTTAACGATGAAAAAATATTGAGACACCTTACGCGAAAACGGGAATTATGCAACTTCATCGATTATTCCTGACATGGGAATCGGAATTCTAAACCGTTAATTGGGGGAGACGAGCTAACGTTGCATTTTACCGTATCTTCCTGCAGTTTCTACTTTTGTCTCTTTAATGTACAAATTAATTTCTGATGCTGGGTGAGTTGTATGGGAAAATTAATTTTTTAAATTTATTTTACGCGAAATCTTGTTTTACACGAAGATCAGGCTATTTAAATCTATGTACCTCGGAAAGAAAATCAAAAAGCACGTTTTCTTAGATAAGCATTGAAATTTTGTTGCGTCAGGTTATACAGGTAAGAAGGTGGTGGTTGCCGATGCGGCGAGCGTTTCTATAAATTCCGATGACGCCGCGATGGAATGATCCCCGTCAAGCCTCTTATTTATAGATCTCCCGTTGGCAATTTCTTCTCTCGTTGAAAGAATCGGCGACATTGCGAGCCAAAATGGCGGAAAGAGGCTTGTTCCCGGATCGGAGGCTGGCCACTGAAGCGTAGCATCCCCGGTTACAGCGGGGCCCGCCGCAAGGGGAGCCAACTTTCACGTACTTATACAGTAATAGCATCGCGTTAAATGTAATGCATCGGCCTAGTCTTACCTCACTCTATCATTTCCAGCGGACTTTCCTTGCCGTCGGTTACTTATTACCTTTCTAACTGCCACGCCGGCTGAATTTCTTCGCGGAAGTTTGACCGTGACGAGGTTAACATCCACAGTTCTTCTGCTAGAAAGTACGCGCCCGCGCCTGCACACCTAGACTAGGCAAAAAACGAACTGAGAAAATAATTAATCTAAGCATCCGGGTCGATGTATAACGCCCAGTTCCCTTTGGGATTCATTTGTTACTTCAAGTTGAGCCGGGATGCTTATGCGTTTGATCTCCTCAACGACGACATTTTGTTTGATAACACGTGGTTGCTGGAGTTTATTGTTTAAACATTTCTTTTTGAGAAAATATCGAGAAAAACTTTTTTTCTTGAAATAAGCACTAGGAAATTTATTATTGTTTGATTTAATACTTGGATAGGATGTTTTACTAGACACATGTGTGTTTGATGTCTTTGACCACGCCATTTTCTTCAATGGCTGAGAATGAGAAAATTTATCCTAACCTTTCTATGTTTTATTAAAATGGAGATCAAACACTAGGTTACACACGCTCGTAATGGTTTCTTTCTAGGAAGGTTGCGTCAACGAATTTTAAATGTAAATTTCGCAAAAGCAGATTGAGAAACTTTCGAACCGGCATCCGAGATAGGAAATATGTTTCAGAAACATAAAGGAAAGCTGTCGTTGAGGAAAAAGTTGGGATGAATTTCCGGTGCATTGGTCAGATCAGTTTTTCGCCGGAAGGCGTGTAGCGCCAATACAGATGGCCGAGATCGTAACAATTGTCACAGAGATCTATTGATTTACCGGTTGTCGTACGATGTCAAACACGATGGCAAACGGACAACGGCCTCTGAGACCACTGTCGGGAACCGGAGAGAAGGTGCACGAAGTCGAGGTTGCAAAAGCTTATATTTTCAAATACAGGAGAGCGAAACGTACTGTGTTCGACGCGAAAACGAAATCTGACGACATGATGTTGAAAAAACGGGGAGAAGGAGGATTTCGGGGTAGGAGAATTTAGGGGGAGGAAAAGTGAAAGTCGGGGATGGATCAAGGAATGGTCGCTGGAGAGGTTGTCTGGAGTTTGTCTAAGTCAAGGACGTGTTAGGGTTTAGCAGTGTTTAGCGACTGCGTTGGACGAGGTTTTATGGTAGGGACACCCCCTATTGCACACTGGGCCCGGTACGTGACTTTTGTAGTTCGGCTACGGTGTTGGGCCTGTCTTCACCACTTAATTGCCGTCCGTACTCGGGTACCTTCAAGTCTGTCCCTACCATAAAATGTTTAAAACATTCGTTCTCTAGCTTCAGCGCAGAACATCCCAAGTTTGGTCGCCAGTGTGCGACTTTGGCAAAATTCTTGGGAACGCTAAAAATACTGACTTCGTTAAAGGTGGGAGGACCGATATGATAAATAGGAGAACTCTCAGTACTCCAGCTCAGTTGTTGTTGTTAAAGGGTCGAGTCCATGTTATATATATATATATATATAGTCATTTTGAAAGTATATTTCGTTAACTTAAAAACTGTGTTTTACTTACACATCCTACCAACCCTATTCCTATAAACAGTGATAGGGTCCAACGCGAGTCGCGACAACGAAAATAAAATTTCGGAACGGAAAGTTACGCCCTCCGTTTGATTTAAAAGGAAGTGTTGCCGCGGACGCGTTCGCATAACAGCAGTCATCTGGTTGTACAATGGGAAGGTAGAGGACGAAGGGAAAAAGAAGAGACGGTTGGTTTTTTATGGTCAACGTGGCGATGGGACTCGCAGTAATTGCTATATGGTGGTTCGGGCTCTTATGGCTAGGAAGGCATAGGCTAGAGCAGGTATAAGGTGGTAAGAGAGTAGGAGTATCTGACACCACCTACATTGGCTGGTATTAGTCGCGATTTCTTCAATTATTCCGAACGGACATCGAACGGTTGTCTAGCCTCGTAGATATTCACATAAATAAATGAAGGCGTCAACTTGAGAGCAGGGAGCGTGAAATCGCAGTTGAAAAATCACCGTTTCTTTAAACGGTTAAAATCAATAAAATCTGAATTGGGTCGTCGAAATTGAACCGTTAAAATGTGAAATTTTACCACAATCATTTAAACTTGACCGCTGCGCTAGTATTTAAATTTGACTTCCACTTAACTAATTTAAATTATAATGTGACCATAAAAATTTCAATGTAACAGTCGACATTATAATCGGAAAGGACCGTCAAAGCTGAAATTGAATACGAATCAATCGGGCTCGGACACAATGTTGCAAAGGAAGCGATCGCTGATCAGTGAACGCAACCAAAGATCCCAATGGTATCTCGACCGAAGATCTTGATCGGGACGCAAGCTTCTCAAGATCCGTGTTTTCCGCGCGGCTAATCGTCCGCTGCCGCGCCGGTTAGCGGCTTTATGAACCGCTAGCCGTTTCAGTTACGAAACGTGGCACAGGGGATTACGAAACGAGAGGACGTAATAACGCGGCAATGTAGGCGAGCTCTCCGCCCGTACCGTTAGATTTTCTCCGAGATGGTTCCCCCGCGCTCGCGTCGCTCCGCACCGCCTATCTACCATACTATGCCGATCGTTGTCACACTTCTAACGTTACACGCCCGTTAGGCCCTTCACGGTTACACTGTCCTGCCAGGTTCCGTCTACTCGCCTTGTAGTTCGTTCGCTGACATTACTAATCTGCAAGAGGACAAAAATGTACAACCGAGCGAGCGGCTCCACCGCTATTCAACAATCTTGACTTGCCGCTTGTCACGGCAATTAACTCGACGGACCATTCCACGGACACGGAACACGTTGCGTACCACCGCTAAGTGGTACAAACATTCTGCTTAATAAACTTGCCACGTTGTGATGATTTCAACTACAAATCCTGCTAATGCTCGCAATAAACTAAATGATCAGTTGTTGTTGAAATGTAGCCCTCAAGACGGAGAAATTGTTTCCATTTTGCAATTTATGGAGATCTAGATTTTCAATGAGGAAAGAAACGAATCGATGAATTTGGACATAGTTTTTCTAGGATTCGCAATGTAGCTACATGTTGTTTCTGTAACAGTAATACTTCTTTAACACTAGATTTGCGGGACCCGTCAAAATGACGAATTCTAAATTTTTTAATTTACGATTATTAAGAGATTATTACAATAAAAATGGCTGGACGCTGGCCGACGATTCTAAGATGGCCAACAATCTGGGAAACGCAGTCGTAGGGTCACCATATCTCGAGAAAGAGAAAAAGTGTCACGTCGGAACGCGACACGTCCCCCCCGTGTCGTCATCGCGGGTTCAGCGACACGACGCGCGGCGCGACGATTGTGAAACTGTGTTTTGGTGGTTCCCGCATTCCGGGTCAGGATTCTTGAGCGGATCGGAACGGTGTGGCAAGTTCAATGCGAGGAGGAAGTGGCCAGGAGGGTGGTGGCTGACATTGCTGTTTGCCGTTACCGTTGCCGTTTACCATTGCCGGGATCCGGCGTCGTCGTCAGCCGTCATAAGTCTCCGGGTTCTCCAACCGAACACCAACTTTCACGCGATACCACCCCCTCCTCTCTCCTCTTCTCTCTCTCTCTTTCTCTCTCTCTCCCTCTCTCTCTCTCTCTCTGTCTGTCTCTCTCTCTCTCCCGCTCTCTTTTTCACAGACGGCGCTGTTTGCACTTGAACGAAGAAAGTGCACATGTAACACTTACATGACAACCCGGGAGACCTATACATGACGTACAGACGCAGTCAAAAGACGATGCCAGCAGATTTCGTCAATGTCAATGCCACTAGCTCGGCCAGTGATCTTAAAACCATCAGACAACTCGTGACAAAAGCGTACACGATTGTTGAAAATTAAGAATTTTCAGGAAGACGTGTATAAATGTCAATTTATAGAAATTCATTCTATGTAGATATTTCCCCTATTAATTTACCCTATATAATACATTTACCCCATTAATTTTTGTCACGAATCGGTAAGCTGTCGGATGCATCGATTTACAAGATTAAAATCTCTGCGACAATATGCATCCTTTGTTCCGCGTTCAGAAGGAATTAGGAAATAATGGCGTGTGCGATTCCTCTCCGTTTAGAATGCAGAAAGAAAAGACAGCGTCGGGGACGTTCGCCTGGACGTGACTGTTTTCCGGAAGTTTTCCGCGACGCCTGGGGGCTCTCTGAAGTTTCGAATGCCACCGGATTACGACTGCAAGGACAAGCCGATCAGAAAAACACGCTGCCGCCAGTGAAACGGAAGAATTAATTATAGGGAGCCTCCGTTCTTAGCAGTCCGGGACGCTGCGAATGGTCTTAATGTCCCTCTCCCACGATTAACCTTCGAATATCCGAACGGCTTCGTTCCTTATCAAACCAGCCGTTCCTTGAAACGGCTGCTATCCTGAAACGTGACGGACAAACTGAACAGCCGCCGCCGTGCCGGCTGGAACTGCGAATAATACCACTATCAGCCTGCTTTTCTTAAAACCGCGAACAATGCCAGCAGCATTCTGCTTTTCTTAAAATTGTGAATGCAGAAATTAATTCGAGGACTTTTTTTCTTCGCGAAATCAAAAGAAGTTAAAAAATATCAATATACCATTTTCATGCTGTCAAAATTATTATAAAAAGTGTAGGACGCAGTCTATTGATATTAATACAATGTCTTTCCCAGTGGCATTTCTGACAAATCGCATGAATAGTTCAACTATTTAAAAAAATCGCAGAATCAGCATGTAAAAGACTATGCTCTTTGAACTCTAAGCAAATAAATCCAAAATAAATATCCTAAACAATTAAACAAGATAGCCAAAAAATTATGTTGGATCCCAAAAATTGATAAGAGATGTCCGCCATGTTGGTTCTACGGCAAGATGGCGGATTTTCGAGAGCCGGCTGATGTAGGCCCGTTATCAGAGCCGCGAGCACACGCGTCGTCGTGTACACGGTTATTATGTAACGATGTTAACTGTAAATATTTACTGGAGTGGCTTGCCTTTGGTCCCCGGGTCCCCCCCCCTCCCATCCCCAGCCCCTGCACCCCTCCCGTCTCAACAGAGACGGTAATAAGCACGATCGCGCTTGTCCACACGGAAAGTAGACCGAAAGAAGTCGGCTTTGCTGGAAGTGGGGTGGCTAGATGGCGGACCGGAAGGGCGGTGAGAGGAGGACCGTTTAAAAATACCAAAGTGGAGCACTCCGCTACACTCCTGGAATCGATTAAAACCAGGGGCCTCCTCTGCTACGCCACTGGCCCGTTACTTCGAAATACCCAGGGTGCCTGGGCCCCTTTTTCCGAAAACGCGGCCTCGATGCGAAATCTAAGTGCGACACGACGTCATTTTCTAAATAATCGAGATTTAACATTTTTTAATTCATAATTAAAAAGTAAATTTCAAAGTTCAAATACCGTTTAGAGCCACTGCATCTACATATAAACAATCAAATTTTTCCATCTCCGCAATCCTTGATCCGTACGATCATTGCAACAAATTCGTACAGAATGGACATAAAAATAAATCAATTTTCTCTTCAACATTCGTTAGAAAACGCAAGCGTTTTAACCGCAGTCCAAACCGATCATTCCCCCGCATCACAGCCATTAACAATCAATCTCCCACAACCATTAAAACGCAATCATCATTACCATCGGCTGGGATCTATGTTCAGCCAGAAGCTAATGACACGGTGAAATGTCTAAATATCGATCCGTTTCGATAGAACTGTTGCAAAAAAGTAGTTCGGACACGTATCCACAAAAAGCAGCGATCTCTTCGGATCTCGGTGTGTTTCTCACCGGTCCGGATCGAGGGAGACCGATCTAGCAAGCCGTGATAGATCCTTGACAGTCCATCGAGGACTGGCAGCCTTCCGATCGACAAGTCTGACTTGACAAATAGACAGGGAAGAAGAGGGAAGAAAGAAGAAGAAGGAAGGTGAAGGAAAAAGAAGTCTCTGGAACGAGCGAACCAACGTTGCCCGAGGATTTACCTGTACGATAAATTCAGGTGCGCAAGGCCGTAAGCCGTATACGTAATGCGCATAACGCGTTGCGTGGCCTAACTCGCTACTCAACAAATCGGAATCGATCGCGTCCCCGCAACAGACACGCTCGTTTCTCCGAGATTGAGATCCTTGAGCCGCGGTTACATAAACCCGATCGGGAAGCTAGAATACCTGACGCTTCCGGGAAATCGTGAAAAATGTCACTTCCGGCCTTTGGAATTTTCCAGAATTTTTTCCGACTCTTCTGGACTCCCGAACACCTGCAATCACGCTTTTCATGCAATTATCTACACTTTTATGTATGTACTCCTACAATCTTCGATGAAATGGCTTTTAAAAATTTGTGTTACCGATCCAGGTATGCGTAAATATTTGTGCAGAATTTTAGATTGCTCGGTCTAATAGTTTTCTTGAATTTAATTCTTGAATTGAGCACTTGCGTGTGCACCTTCAGAGTATAGTGTGAGTTTGCAATTTCTATTAACGAAAGGATGAGACTACAGAAAAATTGGGGACATGGTGGTTATTGTGAAAGTCTTGAGGGGTATCTAGGTATTTTTCATTTTGTTGTTTATTACAAAACAGCTGAGCTCGTAGCTGCTTGATGAAACACTGATCCGAACCATCTTCTGTTACAACAAAGGCAGTCATATAGATTATGATCTGTCGTTTTGAGTTAAAAAAAGAAGTATTTCAGTTTTCAAACCAAATTTAATAAGGAAATATTTTGAAGGTATTTTGATTTTTATGTTATCCGAGTGGAATTGGTGAATTGAATATACCATAAATATCGCGTTTCGTTCTCGGCGACGCCGCGACGCGCCGCGCCGTAGCGTAATACGAAAAGGAATCCGGCGTTAATGTACTTTCTCGTGTGTCGCCTAATGGTACGGCACTTTGAAATTTCTCGTAATCGCCGCATGCAATAATATGTAGACGACGACGATTCCGAAGCGTGCGTGTGTCGCCGCGATCGATCCCGATTCTATGTGGAACGCGGGACCGTTAGAATTGTTCTCGTTATTATGCAAACGACGCTCCCTCGGCGTTTCTTTATCCGAACATCGTCTTTCTTCAAGGTAAACCCCAAGAATCAAGGTCGCATCGATCTTTATCACCGGACATTGTTCGGCGTCTGATAATCACTGCGAATATTACGGGACAATTACTAGCATAACCATTGGTCATGGTTCAGTCCATTCACCATACGAAATTCCAGCGCAAAGTTATAACTTCATTAATTCCTGAAAAATTCTCTAGACGTAGCCCGAAGTTTGTTTCTTGGTTTCCAACGTACAAGGTGCAAATGGTAGAGCAGCGACCGTAAATATTTTTTCTTTCTGAGCAAGAAACGCAACTGAAGGGTTACGCAATGCCGGAAAACAGTGCTCGATAACCCTGGCTTCTCTATGGAAATTTCGACCATGAAACGCGACGTGCATCGTAACGAGCACTCCTCCATCTCGCTCGATCTGGCTCGCAGTCGGTCAAAGGTGAACAAATATCAGGGACGACGGCTTGTTCTGCAGCATTTATCCAAATGGCCTGTGTCGCATCCCTTGACCGGTATTTAGAACGAATGTCCCGTGGTTTTTCTGCGTTTCACACTAGTTTTCCATATTTTGTTCACGGAATGAACATTATCGGCAACAGCCGTTACTCGTTCGTAGTCCTCGCCTTACGTTCCACTTAACTTTAGTATTAGTATAGGATGGTCCGAAAATCACTAGACCATCTTTAAGTGTAACAACTTTCTTGTTTTTTTTTTTTTAAATTCTCGTTTGTTCATATTTTTCCAAATTTCTATATTTTTATTTTGAACTCGAATTTAAATCATACCTATAAAATTTGAATTCGGCTTTAGGAAATGTATTGTGTGCGTATGAATGTGTAAGAGTATGAACGGTGTAGGTGTGCGTGTGTAACATTCGAATATAGGCACCGCGCCACACCATCGAGCGCCGATGCCCTCCTGAGTAAAAAGAACGTCCACGAATGCTCTTTTGTTTAAAAGACTTGTTCTTCTGTTTAATAAAAGAACACAGGTTGCCAACGCCTGCAGTTCAATTGTCGTTGGGATGTTGAAGGAATAAAAGCTTTATCACCGATCTCCGCTCTTTTGCCCCTATTCCGGCATACCATCTTCACAGTACCTAATTAGTAGATTGAGGATTTTTATGCATTTAAGAAAAAATTGGCCGCGTAAAATATAAAACAGTAAAAAATTATAAAAATCTCGATGTAAAAAGAACTTATTGAGACATGAAATTAATTTTTATTTCACTCCTGTTTTCAACAATCGCTACAGTCGAGATCCGCAATCTACTAATTAGTAATAACATGATATGTGTTTCTTCTGTTATAATAATCTTAACGAGCTGAAAATAATACAACAGAATCTTTGAATTCTTCACATGTTATTAGTATCGATCTACTAATTTTTGTCATGAAATTCGTTACTAATTAGAGACGTGAATCTTGGGAGAAAAATGTGCAGAAAACTTGTAGCATCGGCTCGGCGTGCGGCTTTGAGTCATAATCTTAGGAGTCTAAATAAAGTTCGAAGACGTAAACCGACGCGACGGCGAAAAAGCTTTCTTTGAACGGTCGTTCGTGTGCAACGACGAGGCGTAACCGCTTTCGCTATCTGGGCCAATGGGTCACAAAGTTTCCCGCGTGCCCTCGCGCGCGCGCGATCGCGTGCTAACGCACCTCCGCATTTCCTTAGCAGTCGTGGTGTTCCTTTTTTTTTCTTCATTTATCGCCGACCTCTTGAATCGATTTTCCTGCAGCTCCGTGCAGTTGCATGGACTCGTAACCGTTTCCTCGCAACTTTCTTCCTTCTCCATGCAGCGTCCCCGAGACTGTTTAACAGATTTTAAACGCTCACGACTCACAGCTGAGTATTTCGAAAAAATTTATATAGTTATTTATTTTCATTTTTAATTTATCAATTTTAGTCACGAACCAGCATGTCATCTTCGAGAACATAGTCCAATGATTTCTTCCGGAATTATTTTCTCAGATATACATATTGTATACTTCATTTTCTTGAAAATTAATTCGAACGCGAATTGAAACGTTTCTAAGAGCTCTAAAACATTTTTCTCCAGACTGAATCTACCATGGATTTTAAGATTGAAGTTTTCCCTTTACGACGTACTCCTGAAATTTGATGTAAGATCTTTTTTCATCGGTTTATTGTACAGGATTTTCCACTGCAAAAACAGGAAGAAAGGATAACGAATAGATCCTCGGCAGCCGGGAATGTGCATTCCGGCGGCAAGGACTCTCCTCGGACAATTCAAAGCTTTTGAGGAACGCGACGCAGCGTTCGCGCACTGGAATGTTAATTGGACCGCGATAAATAATTGCGAGGAGGGCTAGAGAGGACTCGGCGATCCCTTAACGCGTAAATCGGTCCGATTCGACGCGTTAATTGACACTAACGAGCCAGCTCGTTCAACGCGCCCTTAAAAATGTTCTGCGAGAGCTGATACTCTAATCTGTTCCCGCGATGTCGCTGATAAAAATCGCACGGTTGTTAAATCGCATGTTCCTGAGAATTGAGCGCAAATTTCCGAGGCTCTTCAAAGCATCTTTAGCACTCCGTGGGCAACCATTCCGTACGAAATTTCACACTTGAATTTCATTTTTTTTCCAATATATATTTTTGCCCACTAATGCTTATATGTATAATTAGATCTTCCCAAAATGTTTGTTGTAAGATAGAAACTTCAATATGTACTTCAGGATTTTCTTAGATTTCTTTAGACCTAGAACAGTAAAAAATATTAGTCGTGAAATTGATCGAGGGTTAAAAATTCCAACAATTTTGTAAAAAAGAATCGTTTAAAAAATTCATATGCAACGATTGTGTTGCTAGACGCCACGATGAGACCGGGCGGGGGAAAATGCATGCATGAGATACGTTGACCATGAACAACAAAAAAGAAGGCCGACTGATTCGGCAATTTTCTCGGCCGCGAAGATCGACTGGTAACCGGTAACTGAGCCGGCGTGGCGCGTCGATCTTTTTTATATGCGCGGCTGCTCATTTTCGCGTCGTTTATATTCAAACGTAACTGTTACGCAAGAAACAGGAAGTCGACTTCTCGTCAACAGCGAGCAATTCGCCCATGAGAATACGTGGTCCGTCCGGCATTATTGAGGATGTAAATGCCTGAGGGATTCGCCGCGAACTAACGTTTTCTTAAAGGTCACCGTAAACATATCATGAAAAATCGAAATTATTGTTTCTCGGTTCGCATCGCACAGAATCGTTCGAGACTATCTGCGAAAGTAGCGATTTCAAGCTTTAAAATGAATCCAGGTTCATGGTCGTACGGTTGTTTGTTACGAAATTATATCAATTAGAATATCGATGACAAAAAGTTGAGAGAAATTGGAAATTGAAGATTTTCGGTCGATACAATAATAGTTGGTGATATGATTTTCCCGTGCACTTGGGACATTTCAGAGGAAGAAGGGGTCAGAGAAGATGAGGATGTGGCACATCGTCCCCCGATTGCAACAAGAGACGCGTCCATCTACCCGGTTGCCTCATCGTCACTGGCAACCGGTTGCCCTATCAACGTCGACGAGACCCGCAGGAAGTCGAGTGCTCGTCTCCTCAGCTAATTGCCAGACTTTCATCGGCGTTACGTCGTCGTCTGGTTCGTTGCGTAACATGACGAAGCCACGGTCTTTGACCTGCAGGTATTCCAAATGTTCGAATAGCCCGCCAAAAAGTCTTCAAAACGATACAGCGAAAATCGAAACGGCGACTCCCGGACGGTTGGCTGAAATCGGCTGCAAATATCGAGCCTTAAATAAACTGGCAGACGTGTTACACCGATATTGTATGTATGTATGTATGTATGTATGCTAAACGAAACGTACATAGACAACCTACTCAAAAGTCTAACTCGAAACAAAATTCCTAACAGTTTTACAGGCAAGATGGAGGAACCAAGAACAAAATGGAAGGTTTAGAGCATGTAGGAAGTACACAAGAAAATTCTTTAAAATTCTATAGGCTATAAAAAAGACAGCGCAACTATCACAAAAGACAGTGCCTCTAAACAGCACAAAACAAAATTCTAAAAACTTCAAAACCAAAATAAGAGAATCTAGAAGAAAATGGAAGGTTCTAGGGCATCATCCAGAGAGCACAAAACAGAATTCTTAACAATTCTCTAAGTTAGATAAAAGAACCTCGTCCACAATGAAACGTTCTAAGGCATCTGGACAGTCGAAAATAGAATCGTTAGCGACTTCACAGACAAGGTAAGGGAATCCCGATCCAGAAACAACAAACCGCGGTCCGTCGATCCACTGAATGGGAGCGACGACGTCGCGTTGGGCTCCTGGCGACTTATCGATGCGTATGTTAACGGTAATGCCTGTAGAAGGGAACCGCGTTCGTCTCGCGGTCGATCTTCTCGTGACTCCGGTGAGACTGCTCTCTAAAAGGGGTCTCACCTTTGCTCCACATCACGAATGTGGGTCGCCGCCGAGCGTATCCAGGCCATGCCGGCGACGATAAAGGATTAAAAACGTTGCCGCCCCTCTTTCCCGGCGAATATCGTACCTACCGTCACTAATTCTGGATTCCGTCGATTCCTCGACTTGACAGCGAGTAGAATCGACCTTGCCTCCGAAACCTCGTTTACCTAACGCTGTTTCGGTTCTTGGAGCTCCTCGAGTTTTCCAAAATTGCGCCCCCTATATCAAGAATTACACAGTTCTTTCAGTTTACGATCCTTGTTGAAATCGATTGTACCATCTCGTAGCTACTCAGGGTTGCTCATGCTTGCGTCATGGTCAGGTGTGTTGAGTTCAGATAGTTGGTGAGGCAAGAACTAGAATATTTTTATACAGAAAATTGAATTGATTTAGGGTGTTGTAACTGTTTTCTGGTTATACATAGAAATATTCGTATGCGTTTAAATATTTAAATCGTTTGGTGGCTTCGAGAAATAAAGGGTAAAACAAAGAAATTGAAATTTTCAATTGGTGAGTATTTCAGTGTAGAGAAATCCAAGAATGACGAAGATCGATCGCGATCATGATTCCACAATAGGCCGGGCACGGCCACTATAGAATGTATTACGGATACGTTGCGTAACAGGCAGCGCTTAGGCGCGACACCGTTAGACTGAAAGATTGCTGTCCGTTAACGGACTTTCGCGACCTGAAATACAGTGGCTCCAAAAAGTATCTATTCAACACTAAATTTCCAATTTTCTAAAAGTTTCCAACATTCAAACCTTCACGACTCCGCAAAAATGGACCGTACAACAACAAATCAAAGACTAAATCTCATATAGAGGCTTAAAGGTGTGTCCAGGTTTATTTTCGAAAGACTCACTATTGCAAAATTGTAAAATGTTCGATTTTACGAAAAATTTGAAATCTGGTGAGACGATACTTTTTAGAGCCACTATACGCAGACGAGGAACAGGCTTAGATTCGTGTGGGTGAACGGGTGACTTATCGATCAGGCCAGGGGATTGGTAATGAATCAGGACGAGTCGTGATCGCTAACGGTAAAATATGCCCCGTTACGCCGTGCCAGCAACAATAGCGGCAAGATCGATCCGTAATTGCTCCTCTCGCTCGGCCCCCTTGGCGATCGATGACGATTCTCGATCCCTGCGATAGCCGTGGGACTCCTAGAACCGAGACTACCTGTGCTCAATCCCTTCTCATTGCTTCCCAATGCTCCAAGTCCCATGGAAAATGCTCCAGTCGAGTCCACAATCTCCGAACTACTGCAAACAATTTGTTTCATCAATTGGTAAACTGAAAATAAACGTACACGCTTAGCGCATTTTACAAGTAACCAGTGAGTCCAGTAACAAATTTAAATGTAAAACAACGTGAAAATTAATGAAACGCAAGACCACGAATTAATTTGCACATCTAAAACACAAGAATGTTGATACTGTTCGTATTAGAATGCATATAATCAGCAAAATGAATTATTCTCCGTTTTTAATTTGGTAGACTGTTCCACCAAAATGGTAATTTGCCCGAGCATCCATTGTTAATGATATTCCGCGTTTCGCTCGATACAATAAGGAAATACAACTGCAATTTTCGGCATAAATTATGTTTGCCCAGCAAATTATATTTTCGGCGAATCACAAATTAATTACAAATGTTTAAAGCGCTCGTCTACTTGTTTGCGCGTTTCAAACATTTCCTGGGAGTGTATCTATGCAGTTCACATATATTGTAATCTAAATTTTAAAATACAGTAAAAATGGGTGAACGAGATATTCTGAAATTTAGCTGGACAGTCTTGCAGCTGCAGGCAATTTAATTATTGGAACGTTCAATGGAGGGTGCCGAAAAAGACGAGGATGCACCGAGAATCGCGCGCGTGCGCAAATTGTGCAACGCGCTTGTAATCAGCGTAGCAAGAATAACGAATGTCTTTGAATAAACTGCAGAAGGCTGGGAGGCCTAGACACAAATGGGCAACGTCCGTGTGATGCAAATAGCTAGCGATTTCGTAATACGGTATTAATTGACGTTGCCGCGTACCGTCGCGTCGGCTTGACTATTACGTAAAACCCAGCGAGTTTTTCAGCTGTCTTTTGATCCGATGGACGATACGCCTTTTGCGGCTGCCAATTAACCACCCTTCTGCGGCATTCTCATCCCTTTGATCAAACGAGACGCCAAAATCATTCTTCCCATACAATCATCTCTACAAACGTTTGTTTCGCTTTAAACAGGCCAGTCGAATTCAAACTAACAGTTTATTTAAATGAATATCATTTTTCAGAATCTAAAATTTTCAAGAATCAAAAGAAAATTTCCACAGGTTTCTATCAAGTTCCAAGTAACATAAAAATTTCGTTAAAATATATTGTCAAGTGGAAACATACTTAAGATAAAATTCTTGTCAAGTTCTTGATAAAATAACGTGTTACGTAGTTAAATATTTTATAATGCTAATAATGGCGTAGTTAAATATTTTCGATGACAATATATTGAGAGAATGAAATTTTGTTAAGATCGGAGGATTCAAAGAGTAATATATGTACATACTTTTTAATCAGTCGATCATTTGGAAATTTTGTATCGGCAGTTTTAACGGTTTCTAGGAGTTCAAAAATGTACATTGTTCCGAAACTAGAGATTCGATTTCCGATAGCTGGTCGGATCGAAATTCAAATTCGCTTGCCGAGCGATCGAGTACGATCAACAGTAAACAGTAACGGTAAACAGGAATATAAATTTGAATTTTTCACCGTCTAATACAATTCTCAAGCGGCGAGCAATTGATTTTTCAATGTCATTCTCAATGTTAAACGGTAACGGTCGAATTCAAATGTTTCGAGTCAAAAAATAAGAAGATCGTATTTAAATTCAGACTATCGGAATTAAACATGCAAAATAATCTAATTTGAATATAAATGTTAATAGTCAAGGATAAAGTCAAATCCCAACGGTCCATTTTAAATTCAAATCTTTATCGCCCACTGCAAATTGTAATGGCAACGGTTGAAATTCAAATCACGACGATAAAATTCCAGATTATATTCAAACGTACCAATTTTACTTCAAATGACAACACCAGATTAAGAATATTCTAACGATACTTCAAATTCGAAACTTAATGGCCGAATTCAAATTTAAGATGAAACAATAACGGTCACTAGCGAGTAAACAGTCGAAATTCAAATAATGCCGGTTAAATTCCGATTCAAATTTAAACGCACGATTCGATTAAAATTCAAATTTTAACGCGGTCAAATTAAAATTTAAATGGTGGATGTAAAATACATGCTCAAATATAACTGAATCAATTTTATTTAGAACATCAGCGACCAATTAAAATTCTACCGATCCGATTCGAATTCAAATCTCAACGGATTCGGATCTCACCGAAGCTGCTAAATCGCCTCGGCCACCTGTCAGATAACAAATCGTTGAATTTACAAGCGGAGGATGTTGTTTAACAACAAAACCGACAGGGCCGAGATAGCAACCGGTTGAAAACGGGCAGAGCCGCGTAATCATGCGTCCGATATCCATTCTGAATATTCCATTACGAAAACGTGTTTATAATCGCCGCCGCTGGTAAACTGTTGCGTAACCGGTAATTGAATACGGATAATTTTGCATAAACAGTTGTGGCAGTTGTTAGCGGACAGCATAGTTGAGAGAGAGAGAGAGAGAGAG